>JAJDMY020000603.1:0-21639 GCA_022345705.2 Sabuloglossum arenarium | reverse complement strand
TCTCCCAGGAGACTCACCCTCCCAGGAGAAATCCCCCATTCAATTCTTCCCAGCCGAATTCTCCCAGGAGACTCACCGCCCTCCCAGGAGAAATCCCCCATTCAATTCTTCCCAGCCCAATTCTCCCAGGAGACTCACCCTCCCAGGAGAAATCCCCCATTCAATTCTTCCCAGCCGAATTCTCCCAGGAGACTCACCCTCCCAGGAGAAATCCCCCATTCAATTCTTCCCAGCCCAATTCTCCCAGCCCATTCTCCCAGCCCAATTATTCTCCGGTCTCTCCCGAGAAATAATTTTTTTTTTTTTTTTTTTTTTTGATTCATAGGCTGTTCTCCCGAGAAATTACTCAGGAGATTCTTGCTAGATGTATTCTTATCACACAGGCTGATATTCTAATTCTAACAATCCCACTTTGTCATCCAAATAATCACATACGAGACCTCGTAGTTGATCTCGTAGCTGATTAGTTCCAGACACTAGAACCGTCAGCAGTTTTACAGTCGTATCAGGTAGGAAGACCCACCCGTCACCAGCATCTTCTCTTTCTTTCCTTCCACCGCTGATTGAAGAATATCTGGCCATTCCGCCAAGCCCTTATATACCTTGGCACGATGACCGAAAGGCACTGTGTCCACATCCCCAGATATGTAGATCGAGATGTTGAGGATCTGCCCTAAGTCAGTGTGGTAAATAACAACATTAATGCTACATCACTGACATAACCACCACCACCATCTACAGTGTCTTTGCTCAGGGCGTCATTGAGCAGAGGTTGCACTGCGATCCCGATGTCTGCCTTCGTAAGCTTTCATTATGCGAGATTCGACCTAGTTAGGACTTACCGAGGGTTTGCAATTGCCAAACCAAGTGGATTTGACGGGTGCGGGTCTTGCAAGCGTTGTATCCGTGGATCAGCTGTTTGAGATAGGGTAGTTGCGCGGCTATGCCGAAACCACTCGCGATCATAAGGACACTCTCATACTCTCCCACGGGTGCGCTGATCCCGTGTGGCCCGCTGAACAGAATTGCTGGGCGAGTTTTACTATGGAGTAAGAGCTTTCGGGTGAAGCCTCCACGAGGCTCTATAAATAGATCCAACGAGCTCTGCTTTCCTTCCGACCAGGATGTCACTACGAAAGGATGGCTCTGCAAAAAGGACCAGAAACTGACAGTTGGGATCCATAGACATATGTACTGTCCGGCCTCGACTTTCAATGGTCGAGACAAAGTTATGTTGATCTGGACTATGTCATTAACATGAGTGATAAGGGCTCGAGAGTAACCGTAGCCGGTGGCTCTGTTTCGGTACATGAGGAGCCCGCACTGGAGGGTGAGTGTCGAAAGGAACATTGATGCAAAAATATAGACGTAGAGTCGGGGAAGAAGCGGCTTCGAGGCTAGGTGCCGCCAAATGGCATAGGCAGAAAACGCTGCCAGCGCTTGATGCGCGCGGAGAAAGATCTCATACGAAAGTTTGCGGAAAAGAGGGTGAGAGAGTAGAAGAAGACATAACGACGATCCTCCCTGCGCAGTGTCAGATAATGGCGTATGGGGAACCACAACAACTTACAACAAGTCCGTAGAAATTCTCCCTCACGCTCAAGGAGAAAGAAGTTCGATTAGCCACTATCGTAATGACATGGGAGATTAGAAGAACAAACGACATCAACCCCACCGAGCGATGAATTCGTCGGTACGTGCATAGAGAGACCCCGAGGAGATCTGCGAGGAAGCTAAGATGGGGGCCAGCAAAGAGTGGGATCATGTTGATCAGCGAGAGATTTCCAGCCCGAAGACCAGCCATCGAGATTGAGGGCACCCGGAAGCTGAGAAAGAAAACATTCACTGCAATATAAATCGACTGTAAAAGGACATCGGCTCGAGCCCATGGCCCTACGAGTCGATGACGGTTAAGGAGCTGCGGATAGGTTAGGTGTTTAGACGTCAGAAGAGAAACAGTTTCCACGAATTGCGCTATGTATGGGTAGAAGTTGACGAGAATACGCATGAGGATGATGCCGCCTGCGGCCACGCTATACACCTGGGTGATCTCCATGGAGAGATAAGGCGGAAGATTGACTAGTAGAAAAAGAGGCGTGGAAGGACTGCTGGATTTGAGGCAACGTTTTAGATGAATAAAGGACGAAGGAAAAAAATAGGGAAGATCTTATTGTGTTAAAGGGGGAAGCCAGAATAGGAGGGAGCCAGAAATGGACGTCGGACAAAAGTTGGCTGCACTGGCATCCCTGTTATACAAATCCTAAGATTAAAATTATCAAGTTTCAAAGTCAAAACAACTGCAATAGGGATGGAAATTATGACAAATCTAATTGAAAACGATATGAAAATACTAAGGCTACACTGATCTCACATCTAACGCTAGAGCGACATTGAATGCATTGAAAGAACCACCTATGCTGGATACTTGTAGCCTCTGAGCGCGGAGACTTCAGCTAAGGACACCATCCATTTAAGCTCTTCCTTCCGCCAAGGAAGCTGCAATAACGGATGCTGGAAAATGTTAGAATATAGCTTCAAGAAACTAAACCTTAACTCACCTTCATCAACTTCTCTACCGAGTTGGCAGATGTTGTCTCCGAGAGGAATCCAACAGCGTTGGAATCAGATGGCCAACGACGCAGATCGACTACGCCAATAGCTCCGTCGTCTTTGGCGTATTTCTGCATTAATTTCATCGTAATGAAGCTCAGCGCTCTTATGTCTTGAGGTTTAGTAATCTCTGATAGGCGGGCTCGGCAGCATTCTTGGTTCGCTGTCGTTTTCAGGTCAATATAGAACCCCGAAAGCTGGGCGATTACCAACCAATCTTGACATCCCCTTGTGTACTAACGAGGATGTTCTGGCAAGTTAGAGAACCATGTTCTAATCCTTCCGATGCGAGATAGGCAACGCCTTTAACTATCTGCCGCAGTTAGTGCGCATTTTGCGGTTGCTATGTTCACCAGAGCTCACCTGTCCAAGTATTGCAGCCAGTTGAAGTTCATTGGGATAGTGAGGAGTACCGACGATGTGTTCAAGAGAAACGGGCATGTGCTCGAAAATGACATAGAAAGACTCCTCAAACCCGAAAGCTTCGAGAGCAGACACGAAGTTGTCATGTCGGATCCCTTGAAATATACGAAGCTTCTCCTTAGCACCAGGTTCTGAGAAGCTTCTCACCGTGACGACGTCAGATGAGGGGGCTTTTCGCTTAGCCACAGTGACGCGATCACCGTCGCCGAGTCGGAGCTGATAGCATCTTTCATAGCTCTTCCACGGGGATTCGTGTTTCACCCCCATATTCCCGTACGCTCTAACACCAGCTTTAACAGACTCTGGCAGCTTGAGATGCCTTAGGCCAGTCATGGGATCGACAGTGTCTCCGTCGGGTAAGCGGGCAGTTTTCGACGCATTCACAACATCGCGCCCGGGAACTGGGCGACCACTAGAAGGGTTTCCCTGGTCACGGAGCCCTACGGTCTGAGGACGTCCTCTCAGTGTCTCAAAATTAATCTGCGTATGATGTTTGTTAGATTTAGAACTCATACTGAGTATGCATAACAGTAGAAATTCGGTTGATGGAAATCAAGAAGCGGATTCAGACCTCTTATAATGAGATCAAAAAAAATAAGGCAGGAAACGTAATGGGCCCCCGGGTTACTAATTAAAGCACAGAAAGCAGTTTGGTGGGTTTGGTGGGTATAATTCTTCGAACTCCCAGGAGCAAATTGTGTCATCTTGAGATGCAGCGGGCCTGGTTCCTAGACCATGAGTGGAGACTCGCGGCAGAGAGGAGTAAGAAGGGAGCCGGAATGGGCTCCCGGGTTGCTAATTAAAGAGCAGAAGGCAGTTTGGTGTGGGTATAACTCTTCGAACTCCCAGGAGGAAATCGTGTCCCCCCTATAGGTCATCTTGAGATGCAGCGGGCCAGATTCCTAGACCAAGAGCAGAGACTCGCGACAGAGAGGAGTAAGAAATTCGTAGGCACGGCTAACATCAAGCTCGAGGTGCTGCATTTTCGAAGGGACGAGGAGCTAGACGAGGAGAATGTCGAGAGATTAAAGAGGCGTTTTCGAAGGGAAGGCTGCCGTCGGCTGGAGCTTCAAAATCATATTCCGGCCGTCATCGACCAGCAGCAGCTCGATAATGCCATACAAGCCTCGGGGAAATCTGCCGAGACACTGCTGGGCCATCCACGTGACGGATACCCGGAGCTGGAGTTTCTGCCCGGTTATCAATTGGAGTGTCTCCACGGACGACACCGTGTCCGGGCAGGCAGAGACGTCCTTCCTCCGGGGGACAAGTGGTGGACGGTGGATCTGTATCTCGCAGGTATGGTCATTCGTTTTTACAGTTGAGGGTCGTACTGGGCGAGACGTTGCAACGCTTGGTCGCTTAGCAAGTGGACGAATACTTACTTGTGGTGATGGAGCCTCTGACTTTGTGCTCTTGCTAGACCTTAACCAGGAGCTAAAGACAACCCTGATCGAGGAATATGCCAATGAGGGAAAGCCCCACGATGGCGAGATCTACCGCAAAATAAGACTATACCGTCAGGAAAGGAGCTTGTGGTTCGAGGATCGATGGTGGGCTCGCTTGTCCGAGCACGGAAGACAAGGTCTTGAACAGCTCTTCCGTCACCATGATTTGACGGCGGCATTTGATGCTCTACTGGAGATACCAGGGCTTTGGGGAGGGATGAGAATCAGTACACTGCACAAAATGATAGCCATGAAATGCGACAATGTAGGTCGGGTTTCGACATGCACTCCAACTTGCTTACCCTGCTGAACAGGAAATTCTCCACTACCTCGGTCACGTTAAAGATGTCTGGTACGAGCTCTTTCGGGGAGACAGACTCGCGATGCAGAAGGTGGATCAAGCTACTGTGAAGGTCTTGGAGCTCACAGCCCCAGGAGTGTCCAAGGTGGATGCCCAGGCTCTACATGGCAAATTTCAGAGCGGGCAGATTTTCAGTGCTTTCGGTGAGCAAGATCGAGAAGCTATTTGGAACGTACTGCGCTCTATCCACGGCCTGGTTCCATCTCTCTTCACTTTCTTCGAGGATCTCAAATACTTGCAAGCCTGCGCCGATTGCGTGAAACGGTTGATAAAGTTGTCTCCTAGGGATACTATATTCAGTGCTATGGAACGGAAGTTCTCTGACGTGAACCAGAGAGCCAATCAATGCATGATCCAGCAAACTGAATCCACATTCGGCTTCAAGCCAGGGAACCTGGCAGACCGCGTAGATTTTGGATATCGACAGATATGGATTTCCGCGATGCGCAATTATCCCCAGATGCCTGGGGAGCCCAAGAGGAAGAACGTCCTGACGAAGCCGAAGGGTGAGAAGGCGGACGAGACGATTATATTCGAGTTTGCGGGTCTTGCCCACCAGTTGGGGTTCGAGTCCGAGGAGATCTGTAGCTTGATGCAGCGGTCTCCTGACAGGGAGATAGCTCGCGATGCCCTGCTAAAGGCTCGGAAACCCGGACGCTATAAATACGATGATGCCACCTTTGAGGACCACGTCCAGCAAATAGTGAGGATGTTTTCCACGGCCAGGCCAGTAACGTTGGAGCAGCCGAGCGCTGCATTCGTCGCCGACTACTCTAGCGGATCGCCCAAACGATGTGGGCTCCCATACAAGCAAGCTCACGAACAAGACAGATGGTCCCTTTTCATAGATAACTTGCATCATGCGGGCGAGGAAGAATGTGATGAGATAACGTCATTCTTCGTGCGCAAGTCCGTATATTTTGCATTTTTTGGTAGGCCGACAGGCATGAGCTGTGGCACAACTCACCAACAACCACGAAATCATGGTGCTCGCGGGGCGGAAAACTCGCCTTTACAAGCTTCATATTCAATTCAATCAGTACGCGGAAGTGGAAGTCTAGCGAAAGGTGAACTCGAGCAAGAGAGGCAGGAAGGAGAAATGCAGGAACAAAAGAGACTTGCAAAGTTAGAACAGGAGAAGCAGGAACGAGATATGCAGGAGCGAGAGAGGCAGGCAAAACTCAAGCCAGTGGAAGGTGCAATCAATGCGCGAGAAGGTGCAGGCTCATTGGTTTCAACAGAAAAGGACGGAAGACGAGTCACTCAAATTGAGCTTGAGAGACTCATAGAAGGTGATTCGTGGTCTCATACCGGCTTTTCTAATACTAATAGTGGCATTGAAGGGGCCAAAACTCCGGAACCAGCACAAGAAAATCAAACACACCAGACTACAGCCCAGCAAGAACGCCAAACCCTGGACAATCAATTGGAAGTTGGTAGATCAACCCTAATTTCGCAACCTAATCCGGATTTCACGGCAACAGATACCGTCGACGCAATTACTACCTTCTCCAATCAGAAGCCAGCAAATGCCACCAGCCTACTAAGTCAAAATCAGGCCAATGAGCTGCAGGTAATGTTTGAGTACCCTCCTTGTACTTCTAGCCCGCTCATGCCTTAACAGACTACGGTACTGTCAAGTGAGGAAACATCAGACCCCCTGAAGGTCTGCATACATTATAAAATCCAGGAACGTGACACTTGGAGGGTTGCACACACTCTTCTGGTTGATCCTTCGGAGTCGCCCGAGGTCGGCCGGATGACAGCAAAGTACATGAGAAAGGGGATGGGCTTATTCTTAGCGGAAGGCCGCATGTTAACACCCCAAACGCATTTTCAAGATATCATTGCAGATGGAAAAAACACTATATATATAGTTCCGCAAATAGCGATCGACACCGAAAAACACCTTCCAGCTTCTTCGTCTGAGATCCAGTCTCATCCAGAAAGTGGGCGTAAAAAGGTAAAACAATGGAATGCGTTATGCGACTGACCCGAAGCCCGACCTGGGCTGTACTATTTCTTCAAGCTTTTATACAGAAATGCTCACCAAAATTATCTTACACCCTGTGACTGACAGGCCGCAATTGCAGGGCAGGAGTTGAGGGAGTGTACGGTGGCATGACGACAGCTGCATGCGTCTGGGCAGTCGGAAATGGTTCGACCGCAGATTTCCGCCACTTAGTGATGTTCTAGCACCTACCGCTAGTTAAGTCCTTTAACTAGCCCTCGCAGTGTAATCTAGAATTACCTAATAAATGGCCCACGAGAACAGTCCTTTTAGAACCAATTTTCTACCCTTGGTATATGGCCAAACTTCGATAGGATACTTGTTCATGCAGCACGACGCAAACTCACACCAGTTTTATCTGGCTTTATCAGGATACTAATTTTTGACCCATATATTTGCAGCTGGGTGAAGGCTGACGCTTGGATTAATGAAGAATCTTTAATTCGTCGTGCTGCTGCAGCTATGTTGCGGAGTCGGCTCTGAACTACCGCTGGCCATGCGCCCTCTAGAGGGAGTCACTAAGTGTCGAAAATCTGCGGGGCAGTCGAACTCGACTTCCGGTGATCGGCTGTCATTTTCAACTACCCCAATGAATAGCGCGATTGCAAGGGTCCAGGTAGCGAGGTATCAAGGAGGGAGCACGATTTAGAGGAGGTGGGATGGAATGGATAAAAGGATTGCATTTGACGCGAGACAGCCACTAGTTATAGGGGATAATTACTCGTATCCAACACCCCTTTTTCAATATTTCTCACCCCTACCATAGCTCAACTATGAATTATTTTGCCAGAGTTAATTTTAAGTAATTTATTCCTCAGAGCTCGTGGGGTGAAGGAAGTAAATATGGACGCGGTTGAGGAAAAAGTATGCGAATACGTACTCCAAACGCCCTGACCAACTCACCTTGGGCACCCGACAGCCGAAAGGTGCCTAAAATAAGCTTTTGGGTTGGTTCTCCTCACATAAGATGATGAAAGTCTATTCCGCCCGGCTAAGCCTAGAGGGCACTAATCTATATTACATAATACTCTTCCTTCAGTGTTTCCATTGCCATACAGACCCTCACATAAGATCTTGTCGAGGGGAGGCCAAGTTAACAAGTTATCACGAGATACCACAATCTAGCTACTTGCCGGATTGAGCTGTGTAATGTATAGCATGGAGGGAGCCGAAAAAAATGAGGAGCCAAAAAAATGAGGAGCCAAAAAATTAAGAGGGAGCCAAAACTGGCAAGCCAGGGTTGAGGGGTCGACCAAAAATGGAGGAATCAGAACCGAAGAGTAGCCAGGATTGAGAAAAGAGTTAGCTCTATACAACAGGAGAGAAGTATATAAGGCTGTCACTTCTCTCGTTGAATGGTCTTCACATTACAGTACGCAGACTAGTTGATCCAGCCTCTGAATGAACCAGACTGATATTGACGACCTTGCCTTATTACTTGAAAAAACCTTTGTTCCCCACGCAACTGCCTCGAGTGCATCGTTGGATCAAATGCCGGTGCTCCGCAGCGGTACAAAAACTCAAAAAAAAAATGGCATAGGCATCTCTAAAGGAACCAGTGCCGACGAGACACGGATGCTTAAAAAACCTAAAACAGTCTATAATAATGGCTTGACTACCCCTGAGGCAACACCAGACCCAGAAAGTGCTCGAATCGGGGCCGACAAGGCAAGACAGCAAGCCAGGGAATCCGGTGCCACAGGCCAGTTCAGCCTGCCAAAGGAGAGTGATAATGAAACGAAAAAGGCTGCAGTGGAGAAAGTGCTAAATCACAGGCCCGAGGAGCGACATCAAATCCTTGGAGTCGATGATAAGAGCACAAATGAAGATATCATTAAAGCTTTTCTGAAGATCGGGGGACTGACACATCCGGCATGCAATTTACATGACCGCGCTAATGAAGCATTTAAAAGTTAGTTGGGATTTTTTTTTTCTTTCCTGCCTTGTCGGGCCAATGCTAACCATCGTCCTTAGTGGTCATGAGCGCAGCTAAAGAATTAGGTGTTAGTTGGAGGATCAGACATCCGATGGACCTATGGAATGGTAGTGACGACTTAGAGGAAATGAGCGAGCCCACGGCAGAGCAGGCTGCTGCTGTGAGGGAGGTGTTAAGTCACAGGCCCGAAGAACGATATGAAATCCTTGGAGTCGAAAGCACGTCCACAACTGAAGATATCGCTAAAGCTTTTCTAAAGATCGGCGCACTAACACATTCAAACTATAATGGAGATGACTGCGCTGATATGGCCTTTGAAAGTTAGTTCGGAAATTTTCCCCAGCCTTATCACATATTGCTAGGCCTAATGCTAATCATCACCCTTAGTGGTCGTAACGGCAGCTACAGAATTACATGTCGAGGGTAAGCTCTTGGAGTGTATGGAAATCTGGGACGGTGAGGAGGAACTCGAAACCGAATATGGGCACGGTAACAATTGCGACCCAATGGAGGGCATAAAAACCAATCCTCCACCCCAGCCAAGCGACTATCATAAGGCTTTATACAATGAGGCCACACAACACGTGGAAATGCTCATTCGAAATCCTAAAGATGATGTGGCCAAGTTGGCTTTGGATATGATAAACCATAAGATAGAAGAGAGAAACGCGGAGGCCACTCTCAATAGATATGAGTGTAAGATCCCCGTTCTCACCTTAATTGGGGAATTCGACTTGGCAAAGCTCTACTCTGGGACGCTAGAGAAAGACCCTGAAAACACAAACGCGAAAGCGAGCTTGAGAAGACTTTACGGAATGATGAAAAAGAGAAACGAAGATCATGGCTACCCTCCAAGATGGATCATAAAAGACCCAGACGAAGCAGAAAAAACAGGACCAAGCGAAGATGAAGCTTCCCCCGCAACAGAGGCGACTCCCGAGACTGCAGCCAAGTCAAACGAATGGAAGCCTGGCCAGACCAGAGAGGGAGAAACGATCGTAGCATATAGAAAGGTTGGCACAGGGCACCAATTCATTGTCCAAACGAGTCCTGGAAACTATGAACTGAGATCAGGAACTGAGATTGGACGTCAGGCGGCAAATGCATATTCAACTATGGAGGGCGCTAAACTTCTTGGAGAGACAGGAAGGAAATATTCCAAAAATGATGCAGACAAGTTCAAGGGTGTTCAGGGCGTTGCCTGGAAGTACCCGGTCACCTACGCTCTCATCTCCTTCGAGGAGACCGATAAGTCGGGTTCTCATAGTATGTGGGAAGACTGGATAACTAGAACATGCCTGAGGGGCATCCTCGGGACCATATATGCGGATGAGATAATTGAAGAGTATAAGATTCGAAGCCCCACACTGGCTATGACTCGCCTCCCTGGAAAGAAAAATGCAGCACTGAGAAGGAGAAGAGTCACAAGGGAAGACAAAACAAGATATGAGTACGACAGCGACAGCTCGGAAGACGAAAGCAGCACGGATATCTCCGAGGAAGAAGCAGGAGGGAGTATATCTAATAAACACACAGGAAGAAAGGCGGCAGAGCAGCTGCGAATAGGAAGCCTTGAGAATCAGGTGGCAGAGCTGGTCAAGGCTCTATCAATCAAGAACAACCAAGGAAACGGCCCCGTCAACTAAGAAAACGTCTAGAACCAAGTAAACGTCTGGAAAGTCATACTTGCTTGTCATCGAGTTTTTCTGCTCATAGTAGTCTCTTTGTTTCCTGCGCCGTTCGCTGCCAACCGTTTGCTTCATTCCGTTGCTTCCTACTTTTGTCATCCGCTACTAATTATATACCACCTAATGTCGTGTGTTTCAATTCCTATCTTCTGCTGTTAACTGTCTGCTACTCGTTTTCGTTGCTTACTGCTCAGCTTGTCCGCCATCAGCTCGATCTGATAGTCTTTAATTAAATTTATGTTTGCGTAGAAAACATGGCAGCAATAGGAAATCGTGTGATGTGCTTTCTACTCTGTAGGGTTTGTGAATGCACTTTGGACTTACCCTGTCGTCTTATCCAGACACCCACCAGTAGCAGGTTTGCTGACAAATACTGAAAACGCCTCCTCAGGCTGGCAGCCCCACTGCTGACGAATCCCCTCTACCTCACAGTCCTTGAGCTTCTGCGTCTTCTGATGCTTTGTAATCTGTTCTCATACCGCTGGCCAGTTGATTCTTGCTTTTATTTCCTCCAGGGACATAGAACCTGCCTCCTATAGCTCATGCTGAATCAGGTACTCCTACGCTTAGCAAGTCAGCTGTTCCAGCCGTCCGGTGCATTCGTCGGCGGCGGGGAGAAGCTCCAGCACCTTACTCAGCTGAACATCTTGAGTGAGCGATGGCTGCCCGATCAGCTCCTCTGGTGAAGATCCTGCGGTTGTAAGGTCGCTACCTTCCATGCTTGATGTTGTGGCTGCTGGCGAGACATTGCGTTGAAGTTCCAGTAGCAAGACGGAAGACACGATGACTCCCTCAAGTACATCTAGAGTAAGAAGTAGGAGCACCGCGTGTAAGAGGTCGTCCAACTCCCTCAATGCACCATTACCACCAAATAAGCGTTCATATTCAACTTCACACGCAGACAAAGGGCGCTCGGAACTGCCGAATCGGATACATCACCGCGTTATCCTACGTGATTATGGGGAAAAATATTTACAAGGCAAGCTCTCGAGTGGCGATGCTTGCTGCGCTGGAGGGTAACATCACAGGTATGAGACATAGTAGAGACTATCATGCTCAGACTAACCGTTGCAGGGCATGAGTCTCTACGTGACTTGACCGGTATAATTCAGAGCGACATATCGATAGGCAACCTAATGATGAATGAGGAAGAGGATAAGCCTTCCTGGCAGTCATTCTTGATCGACCTCGACCTAGCAATCAAGGAAAGTCGGGAAAATTCTTCTGGTGCACCAAGCAAAACTGGCACAAGAGCCTTCATGGCAATAGGAGCTCTCTATGGCGAAAACCACACCTTCATGCACGATCTGGAGTCTTTCTTCTGGGTCCTCTTCTGGATTTGCATTCACTACAATGGGCCTAATAAGGAGAGCAGGGTGGTGCCAAAGTTTGAGAAGTGGAACTATTTGCACACGGATGAACTAGCTGAGATAAAATCTGGGATAGTGGTCCATGAGAGACATTTTCTCGATACGATAACGGAACACTTTACACCATACCATCAGCCATTGGTTTCTTGGGTTAATAGATTGCGGAGAGTAATTTTCCCTATGGATAAACCATGGGAGAACGAAGATCGAGAGCTTTATTTTCAAATAAAAGCAGTGCTAGAAAAGGCAAGGAGGAATCCAAAGGTTTTGACGGAGTATTGAAGCTGAAGATTTATATAGTACAAATCTACATCGTGTCCAGCCAGTCTCTACCTCAATAGCTCCGGTAGCCTCCTTAACCAGGAGGATGATGGCAGCTGTTTGCTTGACCTGAATCTTACAATGAAAACATGGGGGAAGTGTCATCAGAAGCGCCAAGTAAGATAGGCACAAGAGCTTTCATGGCAATATCACCAATTGACTGGTGAACACCCTTGGACCAACTTCACATGGCTCACCGCCACCAGCTGCTATTAGCTGGTGGCCAATATCCAATGGAAGTACCAAAGCGAGGATGAAAACTGTTCATGAGAAAAAACTAGAATGCCCCCGGTCTAGTTGCCGCGCCTGGAATGTTTCGCGGGTCGAACGAACGCTCATTCTCTCACGATTACCCAAAGGGTTTGTATTCCCCCTCGAGATCCAGCCAAATGCTGCTACCCGGGTTTAGAGAGCAGTAGTGAGCTTGTAGCGAGCCTAGAGGAGAGTTAGTACCAAGATGTTTGTAAGGTGGCCCTAAATTCATTGTATCCAAGGATTTGGTCGAGTACAAGTATACCGTAAGTCAGATCACACAGTAAAGTAAGAAGTTGCTCTCCGGATAAGACTTACATCGGTTGAGAAGGGCTGGGTCTTCTTGCACAATCAAGGCCGACGTCTGATGTAAGGGTACTTGGCGATACCACGACCTATCAACTTGACTTCGAGTTCCAGGCAGATCTGCGCTTCGGAGGAGGATTCGTGATGCGTTGCCGATTATTTGTAACCAGCCTCAAGGTGGGGGAGACGGGAGATCTAGGTGGTGTTTTGATCGTCTACTCTTCAATGTGGTTCATGGTTGGAAGCTGTTGTACTTGGGGGGTAGGGGAAAGTCCCTGCCTAGCAACCACATACTCGGTTGCGCGTTGCTAGGCAGAGACTTTCCTCTACACAGTATGACGAGGCAATGAGATAAGGCTAGATAAGATTATTTTAAGCCAATCAGATATAAACGATTGATATAATAAAGATAAGATAATTCGAAAAAAGGTTTGGGGCGACCACAGGCCAATATTCTACTGCTTACCCCACCTTTACACATATTACAGTGTACATCAAGCAAGCTATTATCTTCTATACTAACTGACCACCCCACATCACTTTTTAAAATCAACTATATTGAACTCATTCTTTAGTTACTTAATCGTCGGCTAGCCTTTTTTCCTTGCTTCGCAAGGTCGGTCTAAGCGATACGGGATCATAGGCGATACGGGATTTTTCTACACGACTTCACCTTAACTTCAACGCGTCCAATCTTCTCAGCATGTCGTCCAAATTTAATTCTGCTACGGAGTCAAGAATTAGTCTAGCGATAGACACGATATCCAAAAATCCAACGCGTTCAATTCCTTCCATTGCAAAGCAGTTTAACGTACCTTACAAACAACTTCATGCACGTATCAATGGAATGGACGTGGAAATGTCAAATCAAAAGGTGAACAGAATAAAGCTCTTAGTGAATCTCAAGAGTTGGCTCTAGTACGATACTTGGACAGGTCGATTCTGGCGGCCCAATCTGCAAAGACTTCCCCACTTGGATGAATGCAGATAGTAATATGAGAAAAGACTCCTCTTGGGAGGACTTAGTTCGGCGCATCCAGACCCACGACATGTTTTTGTCCTGCGACATCACCGTCGAAGAATTGAAGTCAGAGGTTTATGCCTTCTTAGAAAGGACGCGGGCCCAGCGAGGTATACCCGAAGACACAGCATCTGAATCAGACCCGTTTACAGGGAAGCAACGTCTTGTGATTGTCTGTTCTGCGTATGGCATCGATGTCGTTGCACCAGAGCTTCGCGACAACTGGTTCGAATTGGACGATGGTGAGCTGGATGAGTTGGCAGGACTCCTTCCTTCCTCGCCTCTGTTTGAGTCGAGTGTCGCCATTAACCGCGATTGTGTGAAGATTTCTTTTTGCCTGTTGAAGCCACTTCACCTTTATCTAATGGAATATCCCATGGGTGGACGAAGAGATGTTCAGAACTGCACATTGAGCTAAATCTTGTACTTGAGTTTCATAGGTTGATGAGATAATGTGATTATTATTGGTGCCTTTTAAGCCAGAGTTTAATTCTTCCTAGCTTAGGACCTAAGAAAGGTCACATAGATAGCATACGAAAGCAAAAAACTCGAACTCCTGGGAGTATTACGCTCAAATTGAGAGTAGCTTGCCTAATTACAAAAGGAAAAAAAGCCAGTTCACAAGACGCAATCGATGAATGCCAAACCCAAAACCCGAAAAACTCAGAATCAAAGAAATCACCCTTGTAGCTTTTGTACTCATTGACATCCTGCTTTGTCAACTCCTAAGGCTGGGTAAACGACTGTATGTAACTCTACTATTGACGGTTTCCGGTAAACTAGTTGCGTGCCGTCTAATAGTTGCAAATAGGCCAAACCCAAATAAGAGGTAAGCCTAAATAATGTGCTTCGTGAGGCGGAAGAGAGATGAAACACCAGGTAGTCGGCTGGGGAAATTTCTCTGAATAGTATAAGTCGAGTATAGAGGTGTAGGTTGTTCGGGTTGATGAGATCGACATCTAAAGGAATGTCAGCTTTTCCGCATCACTTCCAGACACTAGTACGAAGTCATACCGAGGATGGAGGATGATTGTCTATGCCATCCGTCCTGCCCTTGCTTTCCCTTACGCTCCTGACTTTCATAGTAGCGCTTGTATTCTGCCCTCAGAGTACGCCCTCCATATGTAAGCTGGTCCAATTTTGATATAGCAATCGCCGCATGTTGAGGGGTGTTAAAGTTGGCGAATGCTATCCCACGGAAGTTGTTGTCACTATAGAGAAAATTAAACGCATATGGGATAGGCAATTTCCTGATCTCCATAAATTTGAGAAATTTGTCCTGCGTAGCCTCGAACGGGATGTTCTTGATCACAATAACGTCATTCTTGAAGAGCCCTGGAGGTGGAAGGGCTGAATTCTAGGAGCGAAATATTGTTAGCTCCAGATCCTCAAGAGGGAGAGCATAGGAACTGGGCATCACCTGAGGAGTTTCCATATTGCTGTACTCCAAGCAATTCCAAGAAGGTAACCTGTCTTCAAGAGATTATAAATATTTTATTTCCCATGAACGGGTCATTGCCCACGACCCTCTAGGTAATACTTCTATGAGAGGCTTCCAGGCTCCAATCCTCGTGTGAGAGTCGTAGGACGCCACAGCGGACATGCAGTGGTGATTTCCGTCCTCATATCACATCGAATTGGTCCAATGATAGTTGGAAAGCTCAACGAGTAAAATTTCAACTGGTCGCATAACCTTCCACACCTCTTTCCCCTTATACAGGGTACTCCTCAGGAGAAATTTGCCAGATCTCTTACGGGTGACGTGAAATCGAAACCAATTCTCCTCCTTTCCGCCCCCCCCCCCTTTTCCTTGCCTTCGTCGCTGTCTCACACCACTGCTTCACTATCGCCCCTTCCATAGGCCCCACTGGCTCCCCTCCCGCATGCTGCATTGTCGTGCTTTTTATCGTAGAGATGACTGTAGGATGTTTGGGCGTGACTTCTGGATTTGAAGATGTTGCTGCACTGTTGGATCGGTTGGCAAGAGGTTCTAGTATCTTTACTCTAAGAGAGCACACAGATAGAAGCGATGCTTGTGCCATGTTAAGCTGCACTGTTAAAGCAGCCTCTTCCTAATTTCCTAAGTCTTAGTTCCCGCTTGACGCTCCCCCTAAATGGCTGCTCGAAGAAAGGAGAGAAAACAGCCCCGCTGCCCCCATTGTTGTCAGCCAAAGTGCTCCTCTTGGCCTTCAGAGATACTTACTAAATGCATCGCAATCACCCACTTTCGCTGTAATTTCGACAAACTGGAGCATACTAAATATCCCGTTCATGATACAATTTGAAGTTGGTAAAACTACCCCGTGTTTTCATCGGAATGAAAGCTTCCTAACTCGACCCAGAGATGAGAAAGCAGCTCTCTAACGCGTCAAATGCTGATGCATATCCAGGCCTTGAATTTCGAGACACATAAGCTCGCCAAACTAGTCGATGGGCCAGCTTCGCGGGCCTTAAGCTCAGCTTTGAGAACTTCTAGCATTCCGGTCCTTCGGGATGCATGGCGTGGGGTTTTGGAGCGGAGCTTCTGCTCACTACTGGATAAATTCCTGACAAATGCACTGCTGGGCCTATGAAAAAGAGCTCAGCACTAAGCCAGTCGCGTCTCTTCGCTCGATTGTTATCCCTCTCATAACCAACGCATTGCCACCTATGCCTAGGGGGAATTCAAAGGCAGCCAATTAGCTATTGGATCTCGAGCCGTGTGAAAAAACATACGTAAAATGCAGATAGAACTCCTTTGGGTCGATCAATTGTTGGCGGAACTCGGCCCGTGTGGAGAAGTGCGCCTGTCGACAGTCTGCCGCTGGCAGAACCTCGAGAGACACAAGTATGGCTGGAGTGCGCCGTCACGTTGGAACCCTGGGAGCCAGTCAGCTTTGCCCAAGCTTGCGTGTGTGGGATACGTTACCTGGATTGTTGGTCTGCCCGTGGCCTGGTGTATGAATATTCCGGCTGACCCATCTCTGCACAGGGACGACACCTCGACTTCGACTGAATTGAAATCCTGCAACCTGTGACCAACGTGCATTATCACAATGGCATCGCTATACGGGCTCCAGCCAATGCCATGCCTGATTCTACTAGTATGTACATACATCTTCAGAATAATTTTAGATCCTGCAAGAAGTATTTCATATATGCCGTGCAACCCGAATCGGCCCACTCAGTCAGCAGAATCCTGACCACCCACGACTTTTCTAGGACGGGATGTGGAACGTTGCTGATCTCAACGTCTCCTCCAGTGATTGTATATGCAACCCCCATGTAAAAGCTTTGATAAAACGGATACTGCCTAGTTATGTGAAGCGGATGTGATCCTCTCCTACTTTTTCAGCCAACTATAAAGTGTTCCGGTGGATGGCCATTCGTGGCCAATGAGCAAAAATCGTCCCGCCCACGATGCTTCTAAGACCTCGGTCTTGACGTAGCCGGATTCCCAACCAGCCGAAACCCGGCAGTGAAAGGCATTATTTAACGATATCCGACAGGTTATCGTAAGCTGGCTATCACCCTAATGATGACAGACATCAGACCTAGCTACAAGAAGGGATATCCAGACACACCTGTTTGTCCTTGATGGGCGATTCGATGTGTGGTATGCTCGAAGCAGGCCCAATCAAATGAACTCTACTGGGCGGCGAGACTTGCGGGGATTGATCAGATCGCATGTTCGTATCAAACGAAAAGAGGCAGAGTCCGCAGTAAGCCGAGTGATGCGAGGTCGCTGCAAGGCAGTAAGGCAACAGGCAGTTCGAGGCTGAATATATATAGACATAGAAGAGGGGAAACAACCCGTAACCATACAGGTACGGCTCGACTAAAAAGCTCAACCATCTGGTCTCGTTCATCAATATTGTCAATAGTGTCAATGGCGGAAGACGGGAGATGTAGTATGATGCAGTACGAACGTGCGTTTTGGCTCCAGTTTTTGCTTTGAGGAGAAGGTGCAGGGATCTGCTCATTTTTCGAAAAAATGAGCAGATCCCTGTAAGACGGCGCAGAGGCTAATGGATGGAGTAGATCCCTGCAAGGCAGCGACAAGGGTAGTGGTGCCAATGGACGCGTCGTCAAGCTGAACACTGTCCCCTTGGGACGAGACTCTCCGACAACATTACCTTCGGTCGGGTCTTGCTCATGGATGAGGCCTCAAACTCATATTCTTTCTCCCAGGAGGAGCAGGCAAACGCAGCCAGAGTCTGCCAGGATCTTAAGCAGTGTCGACTCTCCAGAAGGCAGCCTACATACATTCACCTTGCTGTCGAATTGGACGGTCATTGGGCTGCCGTTCAGATCGTCATAACGCCTCATCCTCATCCTCAATTTCCAAGACAAAGAATCTTCACACCTTGCTATCGATATAGTCTCTGTTGCCAGTCAAGCCCAACGGAGGACGCAAGCTGGAGGAGGATCAGCCAGACCGTTCGGAATATTTGCGTCTACCTTCAACTCGGTCAATGGGACTTCTCAGACCAAGATTGGTAGGCTCCGGTGCACTTCGTGTTACAAGGTATTCTGC
This sequence comes from Sabuloglossum arenarium, assembly GCA_022345705.2. NCBI lineage: Eukaryota > Fungi > Ascomycota > Geoglossomycetes > Geoglossales > Geoglossaceae > Sabuloglossum > Sabuloglossum arenarium. The sequence goes on along the minus strand of JAJDMY020000603.1, from coordinate 3,376 downwards.
TGAGTAAAGAGTTATAGTTACACTAAAGACCTCGGACTTCAAGATCATCCTGCAGGAGTCTCATGTACAACGATTGCGGACGCAGCACTAAAGAAGTCAATGGCACGAGTGGGGAGACGGGAAGTACGAGACGAAAGCGCCCGAGGGCTATGTCGTCTATAACAGACATACCTGCGGTCGAGTCAGCGTCACAGAATTCAAGTTTAGGTGGATCCTCACAGAGTTCGGAAGGCTCTTTGTCAGGGACAGCAAATGCCTGCGAGAATCCCGACCAGGACCAAACTTCGGATCTCGAGTTGATTTTAAAAGTCGTTCAAAAAATCCGGAAGGGGCTTGCAGCCTTACGTTCACGAGAGATTAAAAACATTTTGCCCTTGGACGATCGCAGGCACTCGTGTATGTACTACGCGGTAAAGCTTCTGGAGACAGCTGAGGAGCTTCAGCGAGATTCCCGGACCAAGAAAGCGGAAGCTTGGTGCGTTAGATTTCTTTCTGGTTCTGCTTATCTAGCCAGTGGTTCACTTCCTGCCCGACCAGTAGAGCTGTCTGATGATACCGATCTCCGAATTACTGAGAAATCCTCTACTACGCTCAGGCGCTGGTATTCCATTGCCCGATTTACCAATGCAATCATCACCGGCCTGTATTATACTTGGAAGGAGAAGGCATTTCTTGTTGTTCATGCTCTTGCAGGTATGTGAGCCTGAACTTCACACTGGGTTCATGTTTTCGTCTTCTGACATTGGGTAGAACAGAACTACCATCTTACAGCTATCTCGAACTTCGGTTTCGAACGCCTCCACAGAGTTGCCAGCGGTGTAGTTGGAAACATGCAAAATCTCGTCCCAGAAATTGACATAGATCAGCCTCTGTTTGATCCAGCCCTCTGCCTGAGTCAGTTGATGCAGGTCGAGTATGTACCCTTTGCCTTCACCGTCAGCGGAACTAAAGTTCATCTATAGTCACTCGGCGGTGCATAAGGCACTTCAACTTCCTTCCCTAGATCAGCCATCTGTGTCCCGAGTCCAATCAGGAGGGTATTTGGGGACTCTGGCCGCTGCTCTCCAATTCGAACCTCCGAAACCATTGGCTGAAGCTAGTCCATCGCATGCCTCTGAGCAGAATGGGGGAAGTGCGTTGGATCATCAGAGCAGCACCGCCACCGGACAGTCCGAGGATTCGCAGTCAGGGACACCTTTCGAAGGTTTGGCTGGACGGAACGACAATGATACGCCGGGAAATTCGGTGGATCATTACATACCTCCACAATCGGCCGAAACATTACCGAATCAAAGTAAGCCAACAATTAACATTAGTTTGACGTTCCTGAGAAGACACCTGAATTACTCTACTAACACATGACAAAGATAGCAGTCTTGACGTGTATAATCCTGATATCCTAGACCACTTGGGTATTCTAAACTTTCCACAATCCTCTTATTTTAGCGACGATGGTGCCTTCGACAGGTTCATCAATAGTCCGTACAATGATCTCTTTTCCGAAGTTATTTAATCAGCTTGAGCCAAAACTCAAAAAGCGATCACTCTCTCTTAATATAGTTTCCAATCGGCTAACAGAGCGGTTCCACCACCCTCTCCGGTAAACCGCATATCTACACAACCCCCGACATGCAGCGCCTCACCACTCTCCAGCGCTAGTTCAACTTGTGTTGAGCCGAGAACAGGCAAGCCCATTTCGACTGTTAATCGGCCAAATGCGACAAAGGACCAGATATAGTTAGGTCTCCCGCCCGGTATGTGGAGGTGCGGCGTTGTGTTGAGGAATACAACAGGAAATGCTTTGTGGAATAGACCCGCAACCTTTTCCGCAGGGATACCTGCCAGACTGGCCAACATTTGCTTGTCTCCGTTCTGCATTACATCAGTCAGGGTAGATCTATCAATGCTATATCACTCTTACCATTACAAGCTCTTTTGATGCTTCTATAGTCCTACCCGTGTGTGGAAGGAAATGCCAAGGATCTTTAGACGCCCGTGTCAGTAGATCGGGAGGTGATGCCGTCGTAATGGAGTCGAGAATTTCTTGACGCGCTGCATCGGCCAACTCTGGAGATATAGCTTTACTGATACCGTGCTGGCCACTCGTTGCCTGTTCTGGCATGTCTGCTCTTCTCATACTTTGGTGGGGTACGCACGAAATTTTGGGTGGGGTAGGGTCTGACATTATCGGCCTAGCTGATGTCTTGGCGGATATCATGTGACCAAAACTTTAAAGAAATTCCTCAGCCTCTTATGTAGCGGTTTATATCTCACACGGAATGCTGAAGTATATCACCTATTATTTGCATGCACTGTTCTATCGTAATTTCATGGACTGCAAGGCTGCGAAGTCTTAAGTTTTTCCTCTCCTTGTTGTACTGTTACTTTACAGCCTTGCAGAATTCGCATCACAGGGCCCTGATATATCCTTTGACATGCGTTCTGGTCAACGAACCGTCGACCGGCCAATGGTCCACTGGTCGGCCGTCTGGTGAGATATTACTCACGTCTCTTTCCCTGTGTTTCTCGTAAGTCCACCGTCTCCCTCCAATGACGCACCTGAGCCCTGCCCCAGGGGCGACAATTCCACGTCTCCTGTGGACCGGAGATCTCAACTCGGTGCCCCCTGCTCCGTATTCAATGGCTTGAATTGACTACATGTTGTGCTAATACGCCGTCTTTGGCTATAGGGGCACTACACGCCGTCAGCGCTATCACAACAGGCTTGCAAGCCTCACTCGTGCTGTCCGTTTTTATCACATTCCTGTAAGTCCATGTCTTTGCATTAGTTACTCTGTACTAATTGGATCAGGAGGTAAACCGGTGTATCGGAAGCTATAGGCTAGGCCTGGGCATTGCTACAGCTGTATCTGGTTCATGTCAATTACAAGTTTGGTTTTCAAGCTATCCCTTTCCTTTAAGCCTGCTTTGTTTTTGGTGCGTGGTGGCTGGGCCTCTCATCCTCAATCGATGTTTCCAAGCAGACCATAGCTCTTCGTAGTCTTGCGCTGAATACGCTTTGAAGTTGGCTTTCACGTGCCTCTCTGTATCAATCCTGCTTGATACACTCCTAGGCATTGCGCGCAAGTAGAATACGTGTCTCTTGAAAGCAGCCCTCTACTCCCTGATCAATTTCAAGCGGCAGGGACACTAACAAAGATGTAGCATCATTTGGATACAGCGTACGTCTTTTCCTCCTCTACGGCTTGGTCACCAGAGCCACCAGCATCTCACATACTAACGCATCTAACGGTTCTTCATATCAAAGCATCCTAGAGGAAATCCAAAGATGTAATCCTCTGCTACCTTGTCCCTCTGGGTCTCGAGTCTGCTCTGTCAGAGCCGGGTACTAAAGGGCCAGAAGCTCCACAATCTA
>JAJDMY020000602.1:0-22140 GCA_022345705.2 Sabuloglossum arenarium | reverse complement strand
TCCCAGGAAGGCTGAGGTAAGGGTCCGACGAAGTACGAATATGGAATTTAAGAGCGCGCGCGTTGAAGGATTGTTCTCTAATGCGTGGTGGTATACGTCAGAACAAAGTGATCGACATCAAATCATTCCCTGGTGCTGAAGACCAACTCTGGAATCTAAGCTTTGAGGACCTAGCGTTGTCTTGCAATGGGACTGAGTTGTACCAACCCAGACAGTTTCGAGGTGGCTCGGCGTCAAATGATAAATGTTCGGTCAAAGAGGACTATGGCTGGAATACAGCGGCCAGTCAGCTCATATGTTGCTGATGAAATGAGGTCAAGAATGAGAAGAGGGGGCGCGTTGCAGGATAGCAGATCGCTCCTTGAAAGTGATGATTGATAAGCGAAAATCAAGGGCTATTCACCAACGAGATGTCTACTTGTGGACAGGAAAGAGTTAAGCCTATGGGTCATACTATTGAGACTATTCACGGGGTGGCGCATTCTGGCCGGTCTACGGCTCCGTCTTCCCGGCTTGTTGTCACTTTCAGGTCGCATGGTCATGGAAGGGCTGTAGGCGAAGCGCATGACGTGAGCGGCTCCAGGGAGTCGATTTGTGATTTGTGTGCGACAAAGCCTCTTTGTGATTACTTTGCTCCTTTTGGAACGTTCACAACACCAAAGAGTCCAGCGAGCATCCAGGAATCTAGCCAGGATATTCATAATCACTCCCAAAGGAACGAAGTGTTCTGGTTGAGATGCTTCCTTGATGATTGGTCCAAGCCACGCACGGGATGCCAAATGTAAGACGTCGCAGTATTCACGGTACGGGATTGGTCCTATGAATTACTTTCAAGGTTACAGAACCGAACCAGTGTGTGAATGACTGTCTTAGCTAGGCGACCAGACGACAAAAATTAAAGTATGGAGTAAGCGCTTGCTCTGACATTTGATAGTCGTACATCTTTACGGAGTGCTCCCTCCGCTCTGGAGCCAAGGCAACTGCGTAAGTACGGATGACAAGTTCATCAAATTGTACCCTGTGCACTTCTCTGGATTCATGCTGACAGTTCAAGTCTTGAATTTTTATTTCCGAAGAACTTTTAATCGATGAAAAACTCGAACCAGCTATTGATATTTCATGTTCAAGAAGGCTGAGGTTCCATGCGCGGCGCTAGAAGTTCCCCAGCGCATCTTCGTCGTCTGATTCGCTCTTCGTGCCCTTAGCCTCCGTCGTAATCCTCAACCTCCAACCACTCGCTTTTGCGCCAATACGACCTGGAGAGCGCAGACTCATATCGAATCTTCAAATGACTTCAGATCGCAATCAGCGCGGTCGCTCTTTCTACAGCTGACACATTGCATTGTAGCCACAGCTATTGTTAGCGCAATCTTTGAAGAGTCTGGAACGACCTGCAGACGACAGTTGGCTTCCAATACGCTCTTTACCCAGAAGACTGGTGGCGCTTCACGACTGGTGTTTCAACGAACGGAGAACTGCGAAGCAGGACACCTACACACTCGTTGCCAGGCTTTGACTATCCCAGACGCTACGTAAAAGAAAGTACTTCGCGCAGCACTTACTTACGATCGAAGGGTTGGACGTCTGATCTGAAGCAGAGAGACCTTTTGTCGGTGTAGGAGGTACAACACAAGTCTTGAAGGAGAGCGGGTTGGTGATTATAACAAACTCTCTTCGACTCCTTGATCAGGAATCAGCTACGAATGAACTGTTGCAAATCCGATAATATCTAGAGGTCGAGCACACAGGACGCGCTCGAGGTGGGCGCTGGATATGCAAGGGACCGATCGGGTATTCGCAGACAGCTGATCAGGAACACCCCACGAAAGTTTCTATTTGAAGGATACCCTTGTTGAAGAGCTGATATCTTTCTCTACAAGTCTGCCTCCGCGCTTGAGATCATTCGGATCCTTTTTGAGGATTGGGTGATTATTATACCTCGAGGATGACCGTGGAAGACGTTCCCACGACGTCGGCTTCTCGCGAGCCATCTTTACTCAAGGTGCATAAAGTCCTCCCTCGAAGACCTCAAGAACAGGCGCCGTCGTACGAAGTCCGATTACCCTTGTCACTGCAGGAACACAGAAATTCTTCCAGCAGCCACGAAGCATCGGACCCTAATCTTCGATCCAGCAGTCCTCTACAAAACCCCATATTACCGTCCAGAGAAGCAATTTCTCTGCCCCCAACACCACCAAAGCACCCATTTGATGCCTCTGACGGTAATGCTGGGCTGGGACTTCATATTAAACGGACTAGGGGAATGAAGCTCTCCCAAAGTCCTGGTGCGAGCACGCCTCGGAATCGGCGGAGTCCCCCGACTCCAGACATCACCCCTCCCCGAGAGCCTCTGAAGTCGTCGGTAGTGGATCGACCTCTTTCGAAGAGAGTCCCTTCGTCTCGAACTGAGTCATTCAGGACGGCCCGGGAGCAGCAGCCATTATCCGACGAAGAAACTCCCAGGCTGCTTTTGCGTTCTGCGAACTTGACTCGAAACAATTCCGTAAATGGGTCGAGATCTGCAAGTACCCGCGAATTTGGCCTCGGGCTGGGTCTGGAGTCAGATGAAGATGGTGTTGTAGCACGTGATCTCGATGGAAAGCATACTTTCCCGAACTTCGACAGTGGCTGGGATGATCGGGAGTCGACTCCAGGTATGGACTGGAATAATGAGCTGATGAAGAACGTGACCATAAGAAAGAAGACCGGCGGGCGATCGCGCAGCAAAACCCCACAAGATGAATTCGCCAATGGTCCGTTTATAGATAACGAACAAAAGATGCATTTAATGAGAGGCATGGGTTTAAAGGAACAAATCGACCAAAGTCAGGAGGCAGGAGTGATAGCCGAAACGGACAGCATCGCAGAACTATCATGGCCGGCAGAGCTCGCCGATTTACACGACGTCAATGATAGGCGGCTATCTGGCATATCAATGGTTGTTGAAGCGATGGTTGTCGATATCACTCCACAAAGAAGGGGAACACTTCGCCATACAGGCAAGATCCCGCATCTCAGGAGTCTATCGGCGGACCTTGAACGGCCCATCTCAAACCCAGAGGGACAACAACCCCTTCAGGGGCGTAAGAACTCGAAATCACTTGGGAAACACAGAAAGACAGCATCTGATGCTTCTGCCTATGTCAGGCCACATGGGAGGCCCGGACAAGAGATTATTCCGGTAATAGTCATCCCAGAGCGGCGCTCATCTCTGTCAGCCCAGACAAGTAAGCCTACAAGAACATGTTCACTTACATCTGCGAGTGTGCAGACACGAACCCTGCCCAACACAGGAGGCGTATTTGATACAACTCTTCCCCGTCGGAGACGAACAGTTTCCGGCTCACTTCCTTCAGCATCGAGGCCTGATAGAGGCAGGGGACGGGATTTCATTCCGGTAATTCCTCAACGACGCTCTTCGTTATCTGCTCCAACGAGTAGAAATGTATCAAGAACGACATCACTTACTTCTGAGAGTGTAAAGTCCCCAGGGAACCCGCTGAACGCCGGACCCGCCGATCCTCAGTCACAGCGAAGACAGAGCTCATACGGGCACACAGCAAGCCAAAGTAGTCAAGATCAGCAATCCACCGACGCCGCTAGGGAGCAATCGTTGAAAAGGCTAGTCGCTCCTGAGTACTCGCAGTTATCAGAAATGTCCAAGACCCCGGAGGTGAGCGAAGCGACCGCTGTCAGCATTTACCCTCACAATAATGAGTCGATTCTTGTCGTTCAGCAAAATGCAAGAAACCTGCCGAGCGGTCCTTCGGTTAATTCGCCTGCCACACCAGAAACTCCTCCGACAAAGCATCAAGAGACTCTGTCGGTGGAATCACCACTAAAGAATCCGAGGATGCCCCCAAAGCCTCCTGCTTTCAAGGTCATCCCACCCACACCTCTGGCGGCAACACCCTCAGAAGAGCATAACCGTCAGCTTTCCGGCCCGATTCGGCCTTCGACTACGGATAGGGCGCGATTTGGTGGCCCTTTATCCCACGTCAAACGCTCTCTGAGCAACCGCAGGCATTCTATCAGCTCTGCCTCACCACCCGCCCCGCTTCCCAAAACTGTCGATGGCTCAACCCAAACCGAGGGCGCCAACCCTGGATTTCGTCGGCTGTCCATAGCTAGCGTTGGCCGTCGGGACTCCAAACTCCATCCATTCTGGAAGCCTCGTGGTTTCTGGGATGACCTGGACGACGACGACGAGTATCTCGAAGGTGGTCAAAACAGTACGGGGAAACGAATCTCCTTTAATCTTCCCTCCGACACCGATAACGAGTACTATATCGCTTCGAAGCAGTCTTCCGATAGTCTGAGGGTCCGAAAGAACCAGAAAACGCGACGCGTGCACCGCATCCCAGGGCTAGGCCTACAAATTGAGTACATTGGATGGCATGGTATTCAGGATAGGATCAGGGACTCTAGGGCACGCAGGGAGAACACGGCTTTGGAGAAGAAGAGGAATAAGCTTATGCGTCAGATCGGGACACCTAAGGTTATCGTGCAGAGTGTGGAAGTGTGAGATGTTGGCGCAGCTGGACTGAACTGCCATCTCAAGCTACTTAATACGCTTGCGCACGTATCCTGGCTCCCATCTTACGTTACTATCTCCACAGAATGCTTTTAGCAGCGCTGGAAGTCTAGGTTTTTCTTCAATATAAATCACAGGGTAGGATTGGAGGTTTATCACGAACTTACGAGGTAATGATTTCAGCGATGACGTTCTCCATTATCTCTCACCTTGCCCTTTCCGGAAATGAATGGAACGAAAGCATCGAGTTGATTCACCATGCCATATTTTTCTCGAAGGAAGGATTTTTATCAAGGACTTGATTTATATATGGGACCGGGAAATGGGGAAACGGGAAATGGGAAATGGCTAACGGGGATAATGGGCTTTGTTCCTTTTCGTATTATATCCATGATGATTTTCTGCAACGACCTGATCTAAAGATCCTGAACAAGACAAAATGATGGCGACATTAAAATTTTTTTTTTTTTTTTTTTTTTTTTTCATTTTCATTTTTCCTTTTAGTTTGTCCTGCTTCCATCCGCGATAAATAAAGCCTCCCCTTCTTTGAAACAGGAATGAAGGACCCCATCACCGTCCACCTATCATTACCCAGATCAACACCCCAAACTACCGCCCACCACCCTTCCCCCCTCCCTCATCATTCCCCTCCCTCTCTCTCCTCCCAGCGATCCTCCTCTCCAAGATCTCGGGGTTCAGAAACGGCTGAGGAGCAGCAAGGGCGTTGAACCGGATTACTGTTTTGTATGGAAAAAAAAAAAAAATTAAAAAATCAAACTGATCAGATAGATTGAAGAAAAATAAGGAGGGGGGGGGGAGGGGAGGGGGGAAGGACATAACGTTACTTTCTGGTCCATCTTCAGGCTTGACTGAAGCAGGAGAAATAATTACAGCGTCACCGGTCCGAACGCGCTCGGTATAGGATTCCGGTGTCCCGGTTCCTTTGACTTTGGGGGGTTTGATTTTGATTTTCAACTTTACGGTTGCGTTTGCTTTTCTGTCTTCTCCCAGCTGCTGTTGCTGCTGGGGTTCTTTATCGCTGTTGGTGTTGTTGTTGTTGTTCATGATGGTGAGGATAGACGGGATGAATGGATGGATGGCGATGGGGGAAAGGGTTTCGGCGGTTTTGCAATCTAGACAAGCCTCTCGCTCGGATGACTTATTTCTCCTCTCGCTTCTTCCCACATATTACTATTTTTACCGCACGAACGGAAACCATCACCAGTAACCAAAAACACAAGCATTAATTTTCTTGGTTGATTACGCTTTGGGCACCTTTTATTGCCTTAACAGGAAAATCAAACGGATTCCCCTTACCTCGTGGCTTAAATTGACCAAGCCCTAAGCTCCCATATTTGCTTAACTGAGAAACCCCCTCAAGATGCACGCACGCTTGCCTTTGATATGCTCAAACTGAATAAAAAAAATACGTACACAGAAGGAGCGCAGCGGGCTCCTGGATGAGCGTGGGACTTGGTACATGTGGGATGCCATTAGCGGGTTACTTGAGTCTGGGGAGAACAGGATTATGGGTTGGGTTTTCTTCTGGTGAAAGGAGGGCTGGAATGTAAATAGTGCAGAAATAAAAGGAAAGCAAGCGGCAAAAGTAAAAACCCCGTGTGAGCGATATAGACAAGCTAAGAAAGATGATGGTGAGGAAAAGGGAAAGGACGTCCTAGAGTTGGGGAAATGTGTCTCCAATCTTTGTCTTCCTAGCGAACGCATTTACGCGCTGGCTTAAAACTAAGTTTAGGCCTTTATCCCAAACAAGTTCAAATCCTTCCTCCATTATCCTCAGCCCCTTCCATGGAGAAAATCGGGAGTCCCTCACAGGGAAAGAAAACAGTACGAACATTTGGTTCTACAGGATCATCGTGCCCACGACTGCGATTAGGCCCGCAAACAGGCTGCCCTTGAGTATCCGTTCACCCTCTGGCTTGGTGGCACCGTTCTTGGATCCGGAGTTGCCCTGGCTGAAGGTAGTTGGGTTGGCTGAATTGCTAGAGCTCCCGGGTGAACCGTCTGCTGGAGCGCCGTCCAGGCCTGGACCACCACCGGAGAGACCCGGGATAGTCGCAATTTCGCTACCGGTGGCGGTCCCGGATACGGAGGGGTAGTTGGCGCTCATGTTGAGCCCGGTGCCGAGGAGAGATTTCAGGACAGTGGGTTTGTCGGTGATCTCGACGGTGCCTTCCAAGCCCGAAGGATCCGTGTAGATATAGGACGTCTTGCCTGACTTCGTTACGTTGGCTGGTGGGTCATAACATTGAACATTCACGTCACTGAATGTGGCGTAAAAGTAGCCATTGGCGTGAATGTCCGGGCTGTCCCAATTAATCAAGCCACCGGACCAGGATATTGTGCCTGGAGCGTTGGTGGAGAGGCCGCCAGGCCAGATGGAAAGCTGGATACGGGCCGGTGTTTGTGGGTAGTCGTATCGATTTGAGGTGGAGTTCCAAGTATCGGCCTTGTGCTTGACGCGCCCGACTTGACCATCGACTGACCAAGTGATCGAGTCAGGGGTCCAATCAATCGTGTAGGTGTGGTAGTTGTCGAACGTGTCAGAGAGTGAGATGTTGCCACCGTTATTGTCTGTCAGGGTCAAATGATCAGCAAGAGGTCTACCACCCTCCGTTGCCTTTTGCCTCGCGTTGGCAACACTGGAATTACTGGAATCGAGACTTACAGTTTGTTATTCCCTGGAAGTAGTAGTTTGTCTGAGCAGTCTCCAATTCCACACCAACAAATTCGTAGTCAATTTCATCCTTAACATCACTCAAAAGAATGAACGCAGAAACCACGCCCGCGCCTCTACTCGTCTTCATCCTAGCTGAAATCTTGCCATACCACACGTAGTGGGTGCTAGCCATTACTGTTCCAACCGTCTTAGGTGCCATCGTCAATAGAACCTGATTCTGGTAAGCCAACGGTGTCCCATCAACCACCCAATTCCCCTGAGTAGCATCTCCGAGGTACTTTGTCTTGTCAACAATGCCATCGAGAGAAGTGAGCTGGTAGTCGCCCGACTGGCAGACGGGTGCTGGGACGCAAGAATCGAGAGAGAATGATTGAGTTGGATCACAACCACCGAGACAGTAAGCACCAACGCCACATTGGCCGTACTCTGAACATCAAAACTGTCAATAAAGAGGCTGCGCGAGAAATTCCAGGTGGAATGGAATTACTTACGAGAGCAACAAGGTGTACTCTCTGGACATTTTTTACCAGGGCCGCAGGTGACCGGATTTTGGGCAGACACCACCACGCTGGCTGTCAACACGGCAAGGACCGTGGATGACCACGCTCGAACCATTCTGAGTTTCTCTTCTTCAATCCCCTTCTTTCTCGTCTTTGCTACCTCTAATTCCGAATCCGAGATAAATCGAAGCGAGCGTTATTCCGGCGCAGAGGGGAAAAGTTGCCGTAAGCGCGAGGGAAGATTTCGATATTGAAAAACTCCTGAGGGGAAGAGGTCCCCAAAGTAAACAGTGAATTGGGACAAGTTGGTCTCCTTGCTTAACGAGTGACAAGAAAACCCTCCTTTCGTCCTCTGATGAAGGTCGAAGATGTCGGAGAGGTGTCGGACGAAGGACTGGGTGGAATGGATGAGCGAATGTGGTTGAACGAGATGGGCACCGTATCGTTGCTGGGGGCAGGGGCAGAAAGGAGACTATTAAGGCAGCCACACTAACAGGTGCACCAATGGGGGGAGGTACATTCGTCGCCGCTTTCAAGAAACCCCCTTAGTGTGAGACATATATTATTTTGGTAGCCACATTGCGATCGAACGATCAGGTTCTTGCATGACTCCGTACAGCGTACTTCACTTCAACGCTGCGCGTCTTCGGCTTATGAGTACTCCGTACGAGTATGCCGATGCCGATTAAGATATGTAGACCAGCCAAACTGGACCCGATTCAGGAACGGTGGATCTCTATACATAAAAAAATCGTTGAATGATGATCCTTCGACATTAGATTCCCATGGGCGATCCCTGTGATATTGAAGATCCATGCTTCATCGCCACACCGACGAAGAAAGAAATACGGAGTGCATAGTGGCGAAGGTGATACGCGCCGTTTCGAACGTACGTTTCATGCAGCAAACAACAAATCTCGCTGACAAATAGGCGTAATCGACTGCTTGTTTTCTTCCCTTCCTTAAATACATGCATGGCTGTTTCGATTTTAGTTGTCTGTTGTACAGTGAAAGTTTCGATCATGAGTGGATAAAAGCCAGCCCTGATATCACCATTCCCTTCCCCCGTCATTGTACATACAAGCTGAGAACCAACCACCTGGTTGCACAAACAGTAAAAGAAATATTGAACATTGCATGCATGCTCGCCTGACTTGAGAGTGGAAAAGTTGAGAAGGTTTTTGGGACGTTGTTCACCCCATGTACTTGAGTTTATCACTCACTTCCTATCACCGCCACCAAATACACTTGCCAAGCTCTTCGTCATACCTTTCATCTGCTCCTCCTTCGCTTTTTCCTCTTCCGCCGCCATATCCTTGAGCCACTTCTCGCCGTTCTCTCGAATTTCTTTCTCCAAGATCTCATACTGCCTCTGGCCTCTTTCCCGCACGATATCCTGCATCATCTTACCCTGCTCAAACGCCTCTGCTGCGCTCTGTTCCATCGTGCCGTCCCCGCTCATCATAACTGTGCCCATGGGTTTAATTCCCAATGCGTTGCCTATAAATCCCATACCCGACCGCTTTGGTCTCTTTGCACGCTCCTCGGCGAGTTGTTTCTGGAACTGGGCGCGGGCGATGGCTTCGCGGCGGCCAAACTCGGTAGGGATATGGTTCCCCTCGAAGGATTTGAGGACGGTACGGACATCGGCGATACCCATTGTAGCTACATACTCAAGGAAAGGGATTAAAGAGACGAGTTCTTTATCATTGGGAGAGCCGGCGAACTTGGGAATAATGATGGCATTTTCAGGCTGATATTTGGCATGGGCGGGTTTGGTGTCTAAGAGAATAACTTTTGACAGGTCACGGTTTAGATAGGATAGATCCTTTTTTTTTTTAAAGCGTTAGCACTCATTCAGCAGACAAGAGTAGTATGGTAAGAGGCGAACTTACTTTGATATATTCCCCATCCTTATAACGTGTGGCCTCCCTGAACAGTGGCCACATAACAATCCGGTATGGGTCCAACTTTCGAATTACCGGATCTGCAATCATGCTTGGTGTGCTAGTGAATATCACTAGTTCATAGTATTGACTTAGATATCGTAGGAAGTAGTCCACGCCTGGTCGCTTCGCCATCCGCCAACCATGCTCTCGCGTCCATTCGCTGTGCACCAACATGTCTTCCAGACTCAAAACCAAAGTATATGGTCGTTCCCATGTTGGATCTGGGTCAGGAAGAAGCTTTGGGAAAGCGGGTTCATTGTAGTAATCTAACGACTCGAGCAATCTTGCTTTGGCACGATTGTAAAACAAGCCTAGACCCCACCCTGATGGAGTACTTGAGTGTGTGTGTTCCTCTTCCGCGGTGTCCCAATCCCGGCCCAAGTAGATAGCACCAGCTATAGAGAAAATAACGAAGCCAGCGTACATGAAATTGGCGACACGGTTCCTACGCCGCTCGACCGAAGATATATACGCAGACTTAGGGAGATCGCCACCATCTCTACCGCCAGTACCGGCAGTTATTGAGAGGTCTGGCGTGGTCGTTGACTTTGTAGATGAGGCTGCACCAGTGGTTTCGTATCCAAGAGTAGAGGGAATCCCCTTGGTGAGATCAGGTAATTGTTGTTGGGCTTCACTAGGAGGTATTAGGGCATCTTCGGGTGGTGCTGGTGCTTGGGATCTACCCTGCTCATTCGAAGAGTCTGGTTTTTCTGGCCGTTCACCATTCCTGGACTCTGAGGCATTCGGAATGGCTCCACCAACCACTCCTCCAGCACCAACGATCTTCTGCCCTGATATTGGTTTGTTTAACGATGATGTACCGGGGTGTGTGCTATAATCAATGGACCTCTTCTGGCCAGGTCGATGTCTATTATCCTTTGCAAACCCCCGAGTCCATTGCGTTGCAGCTATTCGAGGAGCAACGGACAACACATGCTGATGTATGAATGGTGTGAGGGAGAATTTGGCAGCCCGAGCAGCCACTCGGGACAGCATCGTATGTGACTCAAGCTTACTGTTAGCTCTATGGCAGGAGTCGGGTTCCGGATTCTAATGTTCAGCGCTAGGATGTGGTTGTTTTGAAGAGCTAGAAATTCTGACTGGTTGCCAAGACAGCTTTTCGGAGGGCGAAGAGAGCCATGAGCGCAAGAGATATTTGAACTTCGCACAAGTTCATTCCTCGTTTCTTCTTCATCGAAAGTTATTTCACCCAGAAGAACGAAATTTGACTCAACGTTCACAAGCTTTTATGAACATGGAGTTGTATTAACTGGGCAGATCAAGTCGCATTTAAAAGAATAAACAGCTGGTTTCGCTCTTCAGGAGCGAAATCAATCCGCTGCTTGTCCCGTTGATGTGATACATCCTTATTCTAGCTTGATCTTCTGTTACCATGCGCATCCCCTGAGAAGTTTGACTGGTGATCCGGAGATTCAACAAATGCTACGTCTCATCGGCAAGTGTATGAGACTCGTAGTTCAGTGGAATATTCCTGACTTGATCATCGTAAAGACTATTTAGGTATATGGCACTAGCTAGTATTGAATCTGAGTCCAGATCTATCGTACAAGAGATATCATCAGCCGATTCATGCCTTCTCACAGTTCTTCCTCGCCATCAACATCCATGGCACTGTTCCCATGCCCGTTGATATCCCCATCAGTCGACTTAGCCATGGAAGCCTCTTTGTCCATCATCTGCCGTGAAACTGATACAATGTTGTCTTCAATAAGCCGCTGGCCGACGTCTTCAAGATCTATAGAGTAGATTCGGGTTAGCATTCGCGCTCTCTCAAGAGACACCAACACCAAAGGATAATAGGCAGGCGACTTACGTTTCTTAGGATCCAACTTTCCCACGTATCTTGTTTTTAGTTGCTCCTTTGTCAACTCAGTCTCCTCTTTAACCCTCTTTTCATAGCCCTCTGCAAGCCCCACGAGTCTTTTCAATCTTTCAACGTTTCTACTACCCTCCTCTCTGAAGTCATCCATTTGTAGCGCCTCCGTCCAAACATGTTTATGCAAATTCATTAGCATATTCTCTTCCAGCCCTGTCTTCCGGTAATTGATGCCGATGCTGTAGTAGTGTCTATTTAGTCCGTGGATGAGAGCTTGGATTGAGGGTTTATTCAGATGACCCAGATTGGATGTCGTCTGTCGCGGCTCTTGACCCAATATGGCTGTTTGTGGATTGATCAAGCGAAAAGCGTCAATAACGACTTTACCCTTGACAGACTGGATCGGATCAATGACTACTGCGACCGCGCGAGGTGTAAGTCGTTCGAATGATTGTTGGGTGTTGATGTCAACCGAGGAGAGCCAGCAGCCAAATCCAGGATGAGAGTGATACCAGCCAACGACTGGGTCTGGTCTGAATATAGAGCGTAATCAGAATCTATGCAGGGTCTAGATATTCAAATATTACTGAATAACAACATACCTTCCAGTTTGCCTAAGCATATCCATCATTTTTGTTTGAAATACAGGATCGACTGCCTCGACGCTTACGCCCGTCCCACTCTGAGGCATGGCAAATACGTCTACCACCCGAACAGTGTAATCGTCCACAAATTCACCTAGCATAAGCCCCATAACCTCCATCGGCACACCAGCACGGCCATGCCGCAGCATCTTCAGAAGTGCAAGGGATGAAATGTAGATGGTTTCCGAGTTATCGATGAGGTTGGTGTCCTATTCAGATTTCGGCCAGCTCAGTTCACTGTGCTAAGGATATATGGAGCCGGCATTCACGAATACACATCTCAGATCTTCAGGAAGTTGAGGTCTCATAGAGGACTTACTTGACCGGCCGCACCTGACATGCCTGACACACTGCCGGCTGCTTGTATCATACGATTTAATCGTTCCATTTGCTTTCTCTGCGTCCTTGAGAGCTGAGCTAGATATTAAGCGTGTATAGGTCGTTTGTACAGGAAGATATGTGAGTACAAGAGAAGAGAGTGTTATGCAACAAGCAACAGCATGTCCACGAAGCAAGGTACGATACGAGCAAAGAGCCGCATCACGTTAATTGCCACTAGCTAACCGAAATGGCAGAAGATTGGCGTATATTAAAGGGACTAGCATCTTTATCCCGGTCCAAACTCGGCCTGTTCACCTGCACACTTCACATTCCGACTCTTCTCTCCTCCCTCACCCATTTATCGACATGGCAGGCGCGGGACCCATAGATCAGCCAACCTTGAATGGCGTTAATACCAAAAGGGTAGCCTACTTCTACGATTCTGATGTCGGCAACTATGCGTATGTTGCAGGCCACCCGATGAAACCGCATCGGATTCGGATGGCGCATAGTTTGATCATGAATTACGGACTCTACAAGAAGATGGAGATTTATGTGAGTCCTACTCCTCTCATTCTGTTCAGATTTCCTTTTGTTAGTTTAGTTAGTATAATTTCATGATCCTAGACTCCCACGTTGATCAAGACACGCTGACCCCGGAACTGTATATAGCGTGCCAAACCTGCCAGTCGCCATGAGATGACCCAGTTCCATACAGACGAGTACGTAGACTTTCTACAAAAGGTCACTCCGGACAACATGGACGCCTATGCGAAAGAACAGGGGAAATACAACGTCGGAGACGATTGTCCTGTTTTTGATGGGCTTTTTGAGTTTTGCGGGATCAGTGCTGGGGGCAGTATGGAAGGAGCGGCAAGATTAAATCGTGGGAAGTGTGACATCGCCGTGAATTGGGCAGGCGGACTCCACCACGCGAAAAAGAGTGAGGCGAGTGGATTCTGTTATATTAATGGTAAGAATTCACTGTCACAATTTGGTTTCTTCCGACCCTTGTTAGGACTTTCTAGCTGATCTTCGACTTTGCCTCTCGCAGACATTGTCCTGGGTATTATCGAACTTTTGCGATATAAACAGCGCGTACTATACATCGACATAGACGTTCATCACGGTGATGGTGTCGAAGAGGCATTCTACACCACGGATAGAGTCATGACGGTCTCCTTTCACAAGTACGGAGAATACTTTCCAGGTACGGGCGAACTCCGCGACATCGGTGTTGGTCAAGGCAAATACTACGCGGTCAACTTCCCTCTCCGCGACGGTATCGATGATGAAAGTTATAAGAACATCTTTGAACCTGTCATCGAGAGCGTAATGGAGTGGTACAAGCCAGAAGCCGTGGTATTACAGTGTGGTGGAGACAGTTTATCTGGTGACAGGCTTGGATGCTTCAACTTGAGTATGCAAGGGCACGCCAACTGTGTGAGCTTCGTCAAGAAATTCAACTTACCTACTCTTGTCCTGGGTGGAGGAGGCTATACGATGAGGAACGTTTCTCGAACTTGGGCATACGAAACAAGTGTTCTTGTAGGGCAGAAGATTGGCCCAGAACTTCCATATAATGACTATTATGAGGTGAGCCTAAATTCCTTGGATTATTGGTGATCAATATGATTCTAACATATGACGTTTTTCTGCAAGTACTTTGGACCTGATTACGAGCTTAACGTCCGTCCATCCAATATGGAAAACGCGAACAACAAAGAGTACCTCGACAAAATCAAAATGCAGGTAATTGAGAATCTGAAGCGGACTGCTTTTGCGCCCTCAGTTCAGCTCACCGAAGTCCCACGAGATCCAGAGGGCATAGATGATGATGACATTGATGAAGACGACAATAAGGACTCTCGTTGGACCCAACATAGATGGGACAAGCACCGCGAGAAAGATGGTGAGCTGAGCGAGAGCGACGACGAGGATGAAGCCAGCAAAGTTGGGGTACGAAGACAAGTCGGCCAGTCTAGGAGACGGAACATCATGGACTACCGAAATCCGGATGCGGGAGCAGATAGTGGCATGGCAACTCCAGACCTTC
The DNA here is from genome assembly GCA_022345705.2 of Sabuloglossum arenarium. Taxonomy (NCBI): domain Eukaryota; kingdom Fungi; phylum Ascomycota; class Geoglossomycetes; order Geoglossales; family Geoglossaceae; genus Sabuloglossum; species Sabuloglossum arenarium. The sequence continues at coordinate 7,601 of JAJDMY020000602.1, read as the reverse complement.
GGATGAGCCAAAATGGTGAGGATGATACTAGACCAGGCACAAACAGAGCTGCGATGGCGGACAAGAGATCCGCATCTGTCACACCACCAACTCTTGGCGATGCGTCCGGTTCGCCAACTGGGTCCAATCAAGCTATTGTGGATATTGATGGCGATGTTGACATGGAAGCTGATGCAGCATCTATAATCTCTGAATTCGGCGATGTTACTCCCATATCGCCTAGGACAGCTCTAGAAGGCTCAACCGTGAGCAAAACGCCAGAGTTTTCTCCACGCAAGCCAGTTCGTTCTAGAACGTACGATCCTGATGACGTGGATAATCCGAAGCCCGTAGAAGTCCCTCTAACCTCGAAGATAGGGGACATCGACGAGATTCAGCGGTTCGCCGGTAGGGAGGCGCTTGACCCAAAGGCAAAATAATAGACTGACGGGACTTGCGGGCTCTGGAGGTGGTTGGTGGGACTGGTGGGCAGTATTGTGAATTATTTACGCTAGTGCAGTAATAGGCGTAGCAAGGCTAAGGCGCTAAATGCTTGGGATATACTTTTCTTATATTTCTGTAGAATAGCTTTTAATTCCTGTCTATGTTTCTTCTGTCATTCAGGTTGGGCCTACAAAAAAGAAAGCAGTGATCCACGACACTTTTGCAACCAGCGATGTAAAGAAGCTTGCTTGAAAGCCCCATTTCCCGGACATTAGTCGAGGATTATGTGACTACTTCTAAGGGTAGAGCCCTACTTCGCTTAATGCACTGCCAAGACTTCCGCACATCCCGAAAACATAGACTTGCAACAATTCAGCAACTGACGACGAAGCAGATTTCTCCACTTAAGTCCTAATCTAAATTCAACGTCAACATGTCTAAGAGAGGGTATGTTCTATCCTCTAGAAATTTCATAGATGCCCGTTATTTCACCGCTTTATGCTTAGAAAACATGTAGAGAATTGGTAGATAGAGGTACTGCTGGCTGACATCTAGTTGCGATCAGACGCGGCGGTGCTTCTGGCAACAAGCTCAAGATGACCTTGGGTCTTCCTGTGTACGTCCAATTCTTTAATAACCTCTCAATGCGGCATCAACGCTTACACAAATCTTCAGAGGTGCGGTGATGAACTGCTGCGACAACTCCGGCGCACGAAATCTCTACATCATCTCTGTCAAAGGTATTGGTGCGCGGCTGAACCGACTGCCGGCTGCTGGTGTGGGCGACATGGTCATGGCGACAGTGAAGAAAGGCAAGCCAGAATTGAGGAAGAAGGTCATGCCTGCAGTGGTAGTGCGGCAGAGCAAGCCGTGGAGACGTTCGGATGGGATCTACCTGTACTTTGAGGATAACGCTGGGGTGGTGAGTGTTTTGATTCCTTGTTTGGCTTAAGGAGTTCACTGCGAGCGTGGATGTGGAAGCTGGGGAATACCGAATGCGAAGGGGATTTATCCTGAGATATTGGTTGGATGGCGAACGGAGAGCAGTAGATTCTGTTACTGACATGCTGGCTTGGGATAGATTGTCAATCCAAAAGGAGAGATGAAAGGCTCTGCCATCACTGGGCCTGTCGGAAAGGAAGCCGCAGAGCTATGGCCAGTAAGCAACAACCCCTCCCCTTCCAAGAAATCCAGTATTTTGTTACAGGCACTGACACAGGGCAATAGCGTATTGCAAGCAACTCCGGTGTGGTGATGTAAAAGTGGGGCATCTGCTATCATTGATCCTTCTTAATTGGTCGGAGTTATTCGAGAAGGGAGAAAACGAGGATTCTATCTTAGATACTATCTCCATTTGACGCTCTCAATCGCCGTCGATTATTAGAAAAGAAATGGATCTTTGATTTCCTCTTCGATCAGTGATGCACGCTTGTTTTGATCTTAAAGCTGGCAGGGGATGGATGCAATGGGCTGGTTGTTTGCCCGTTTTTGCCCTTCATTGCTTACACCAAAGCAACACAAGTCCTCTGAAAACTAAACCACCGGTATTCCTTTTCTCATATTCGCTGAGGTTTGCGGTAGAGCGCCTACAATATCTCGGATTTGAGTTGAGACAAAGGATTTGGAATTCTGGGGGGCTTTGAGATGTGGGCGCCACAAGCGAGAGGGATTTGTCAATGGCACTTCGATGACGTTCAGAAGATATCAAATTATCGCTTTGCCTTAATGCTCCGCCCGAGAGAAGAGGTACCTATATAAACCCTCGTCCTTATCCTCTATCCCACTGTCTCTCATTAGACAATCAAGAACCAACAAACACGAAAAGCGGAAGACTAGACAACAGACTGAAACCTTTTAACTATCCCAAAACCACCATTGCTATTCGTTATCAGCAGATCAACAACTACAGCGCTCACCAACAACAAACCAAGAAACAATGATGGCGCCTACCTTTGTCTCCCGCCTCCTCAGGCCCTTCATGACAAGCACCCGCATGTCCGCCAGCCCCGACACCACGACCGCATCCACCAACCCAGCAACGCCCAACCAAAAAACCGAACTCGCCACCTTCGCCGCCGGCTGTTTCTGGGGCGTCGAGCACATCTTCCTCAAAAACTTCCCCTCACCACGCATCCTCTCCACCCGAGTCGGCTACACAGGTGGCACGCCCTCCGCACCCTCCTACAACAAAGTCTGCAGTGGCAACACAGGGCACGCCGAGGCTCTCCAAATATCCTTCGATCCCGAAAAGGTTAGCTATAGGGAACTAGTGGAGTTTTTTTTCCGGATGCATGATCCGACGACGAAGGGACGACAGGGAGGGGATGTGGGGAGTCAGTATCGGAGTGCGGTGTTTGTGCATGGGGACGAGCAGGAGGGGGTCGCGAGGGACGTGCTGGGGAGAGTGGGGAGGGAGTGGTGGAGGAAGGGCGTTGTTACCGAGGTTGTTCGTGAGTATCTTCTTTTATTATTATTATTATTATTTTTTTTTAGGGGGGGTTTTTTAATGGGGATGGACCGCTGATAATTGACAATTTGCCTTTGAAAAAACAGCTGCCGGTAAATGGTGGGACGCAGAGGAATACCACCAACTCTACCTGAATAAAAATCCAGGCGGTTACGAGTGTCCCTCCCAGTGAGTTTCTCCCTCCCTCCCCCTTTTCCAGCTCCTCTCCTTTTTATACATTCGCCACTAACCACGTCCCTTCCCTTTCGGCAGTTACGTCCGCTCCTTCCCTCCACTTTCTAGACCCGAAGAGACCGTCGACGATACTACCACCACTACTTCATAAAATAAATCGAAAGGGAGAGGAAATTGCTATTGTTCTGCTTAGTTGGGTTTTTTTCAGTTTATCCTCCATGTTTTCTTCTGTTTCTCGTAGTATAATATAGGGGGTAGTCTTGCTCTTTCTTTTTCTTTTAAGTTACCCTTCTATTTTCTTGCAAATTTTTTATTTTATTTTAAACATAAACAAATACCAAAATAAAATAAAATAAAACAATCAAAAAGAAATCCTCATCCTCACACCAATGACCCCCTCTCAAGAATTTCTACCCCCCCCCCCCCAGAAAAACCGGGGGGGAGGGTTCAATAGAGCTTGAGCTCGACTTCTTGCGGAAATCGAAATCGAAATCATCTTACTTCACTCTTTCTCATGAGGGGAATAGGATTATAAACATCCATCATTCAATTGTCCAATAAAACCTACGCACGCGCACACAAGACACAGAAGCAGATGATGATACTAGGATAAACCATCAAAACAAGACGACGACACTGGGCCCGCCCCCAGCCAGAGCGATTAACAGAGATAGGCAGAGCAGCAATAGCCGGGCCAGGAAAACAGCCAACAACAAAAACGAAAACATGCATACGCCTGGAAAAAAAATATATGCCCGCGATGCATTTCTTTCTTTCTCTCTTTGCAATTGCGAATTCCCCTGACGGGGGGGGGGTTTTTTTTAAGACATGCTCGAGAATAGGAATAAGGATACGGTGAAAGGGCTAAATTCATGGGGAAAAAAAATCGTCATTTAACCCGCACGCCACCAAACGCAGAGGTGACAATGTATAGCCATCTCTCAGGAAAGACTACCATCCCAGGCCTCACTTCACCTCCATGCGCCCTTCCCCCCAAGCGTGCCACTACTCTCCCTCATCTTCCCTCCAGACCCCACAATCGCACCCAATCTCACTGCACTTCCCGCCATCCCCCCACCCGGCGCTCTTCCCTCCCCAATCGTAGTCCTCCTAACAGGCTTAATCACCGGCGCTGCCCTCGGACTCAACACACTTCCCGCAACACCGTTCTCCTTCTCGCTCTTGACCATCCTCCGAGCGTGGCTGGCGGTAAACAGTGCGCCTTCGTTCGGCGGGGAGCAAGAAGTAGCTGTAGGGCTCCGACGGCGGTGGGGACGACTGCCTAGAGCACCGGGGCCGGAAGATGACGCACGTTTCATAGCGGATTTGATCTTTATAGCTTCGGAGCGCTCGGCTCTCCATTCGTTGTCTGAGCCCGCGCTGTTGCTCCCGCTATCGTTTGGCGTGACGTCTGAAACGGTGGATTCGACGAACTGCAGAGAAGAACGGTTGTGAGCTTTGCTCGGCTCGAGGTTGCGCAGGGGGGAATTGTCGGAATCAGACGAAAAGCTTGTGAGTTTTGGTGGGAGGGGGGATCCATTAGTCTTCCGGAGAAACCCCGATTTGAAGCGGTTGTTCTTAGGGCGGGTATCTATTGACGGTTCTGGTGGTGGTGGGATGGGTGAAGAATCGTCGGGATCAGACGGTTGCGTTACGTTTGACAGGCTTGATAGGTAAGTAGAAATTGGTGGGATAGGTTCTGTTGAAGAAACTTTAGGGGTAGCGTCTAGTCTCTGCGGTGTCTTCTCAAACTCCGCGAGCGTACCATTCTCCGTATCATCGCGCCACCGCACACCTCTCTTCGTGGGTGATTTCTTCTTGGGCGTGAATGTTATCCCCTTCTTCAACGACGCCACCTTCCGTCTCTTTGGCGACGCTTTCAACGGCGAAACCGGAAGGTGAGATGTGCTGGCTAGGGAAGGGGTCATCATCTGCTTGAGTGGCGATACGCTCAAGCTCGCTGCAGCCTTTCTGCGTTTTGGCCCGCTGTAGGATAGATTCGGAAACGGGTCATCACATAAAAGCTCCCCGCCAGGCTTGATGACTTGCGATGAGGCGTCCAAGCAAGCATTCGTAATCTTGAGTAAAATGATTTTGGCTGCCTCCACCGCCTCCTCCTCTGACATCTCGAGCATCATCTTCAGCGATGCGATCGTCTCGAAATGCGCTGAGAGTAGAACCTGCGTGATGGCTGTGTCACTGGCCTTCTCCTGCTCAACGATTCCCATTAACATTTCCCGCTCGGCATTTGCTTTAAGAAGCTCCGCCTCCCTAGTTAGACTAGCAACATCGCTGCCGTCCGTTGCACCATCAATTTCCTTCAGCTGCCGGATCCCGCTCTGTAGCGCTGAATCGATTGCCCTCTCCCAATTTGACTTTGCAATTTTCTGGTGATAATGTTGTCTACTACCCTCCAGCTCCACCAGGATACCCTGAGCGGTTTTTCTCATCGCTGTCAAGTTCTTGTGTGGCTCTTCATATTCTCGATTGTCACATACTCCGTCAAAAGCTGCCACCCAGGATGAAATCATGGAAATTCTTCTCTCGATCTGTCTCAGTTTCTTCAGGTTCCCTGCTTTTTCCTGACGCTCTGTAGTAGCGTTTTCATATGCGATTCTTATGCGGGCAATTCCTTCTCTAGCGATGGATTCTCTTTTTTCGCTCTGCTTCTTGAACTTGAGGAATGCCGTTCCTTCAGAATCCTTTTGTTGCATTTGCAGCTCGTTTATCAAGGCCATCTGCTCATCAATCTTCTTCAAAAAGTCCTTGACATGGCGGTTAACGTTATACACGTTCCTCGTAACCTTTGTCTGGATATTCTTCGCTCGATTGGCGTAGCGTAAGGTGTTCTGTGTCTCATCGAAATGCTCACTTGAAGGGCTCACGCAAACTATCATTACGGTCTTGCAGTTTCCCCCAAGAGAAAATTTAAGGAGTCGGGTAAGTTTAGAATTCCGATACGGGACGTGATTTTTCTTTCGTGGATCGCAGAGTGCGTTGATGCAGCTTCCCAATGCAAGAAGGGATTTGTTGATGTTCGCGCCCTCTAGCAACCGGTCACCTCTATTCTTTGTCGCGCTTGCCCGCTCACTGCCAGCCAGGTCAATAATGCTCAAAGTAGCCATCATATGTGGCTCATGAATATCAGCATTGCGGTCTTTTTGAGATATATTTATCTGAAGCACAGCGTGCGATCGGGATGAGGTAGCGTTCGCTTCAGTTGGAGATATCGTTCGATATTCGTTTCCTCTCATAATCATTTCCATAACTTCTTCAACCTGCATCAGGCAATTAGGTTTATGCCATACGTGGGGTTTCTTGAAATGCTTACATTTTTCGGGTGATGGCTAGAAAGTCCAGCAACAGACACGGCTTGGTTCGCATCTTCTCGGAGCATGAGGCCTGCCTTGCTGCCTCCCGGTACTAGTAGATCTCGTATAGTCTCATTATAGATTTCCAAGTACGAGAGAGAGACTTCTATCACTTTCTCATCCTTACGCTCCGATATCTTCTCGAATAGTTCCTGCATGGTCAGAAATATGATGCCGGGTTGTTGCGCCGTTCCACTAAGATTGTCAGTCTCAGGTTTACCCGTCAAAGTCCTCCTTGGATACGGGAGACCTACGTGATAGTATGTGTCTTTCCGCATCCTGTAGCACCGTACGCAAAGACAGTCGCATTGTATCCTTCGAGGACGCTATCCATCAAATTCTTCGTAGTAGCCTCATAAACATCCCCCTGCGTGGTATGCTCATCAAAGACGCGATCGAATGCAAATGTCTGATCTTTCACTCTCTTGCCCTGGTTAGGTATCACTGACCGTGAGAATCGTTGGACGGGGTTATCCTCTGGAGGATCAAAGACACTTGAAGAACCCATATCATTAATTGTTGCTTAGGTCAACAGACTTATTCGGAAGAGACATACAGGCATTTATCATCGACTACTTTGATAACGGGTCGAATGCCCTTTTGATGAAGTTTCGGGGTTGGAACTCCAGCTAAGGAGCCATCGCCCAAGAATAATGGGCCATCGTCACATTTAGTTCTATGAAAGGCTCTTCGTCAGTTTGCGATCCAGACTCGCTGCCAGATTTCCGAGGAGAAGACGTACAACTGAGCGGCCTCTCGAATAGTAAACGGCCGTACTCGAACTGTACATATCAGTAACAGAACTCTTTTGGTATTGAGAAACCTAGAGGCCCACCTGTCACCGAGATTGAAGAGGCAGCTGGGTCCATTGCTGCCAGCTCCGGTAACTGTCGCAAGCTCACAGCTCAAAGTCGATCGCAGCCGAAACAACAGTTTATTGTTTTTAGTTTCGCGTCAAAGAAACAGCTCGGGGCAGAATCTCCGGCAAGATATACTGGGCGTCTGATGCGCGATGTGATGTCAAGTCAATGTGTAGGGCTGATTGCTGGTCGTCAAGATTGCTTCGGAGTATTGGAAGGAAGTTCTGTTTGTGTTGTCGGGAGAGCTTCTTTTTCCGGGTTAGTGCGGTTGCCGAAGCAACGACAACGGCTAGCTACGACAACATC
>JAJDMY020000601.1:0-22234 GCA_022345705.2 Sabuloglossum arenarium | reverse complement strand
CCGGTCAATGCTCAACAGGGGTCCTGGTAGGTCACATCCAGGTAGTACACTGTAATACCTCCCTTTATAATGGTTAGAATTGGATGCGCATCCAATTCTGGTTAGATGGGTTGTGTCCGAACCAAAAGTGGTTGTGCCTATACCGGTGCCCTCTGAAATTTGTTCTGGAGAGCGGTCAGCATACTGAGCATTCTACAGAAATGGACCGGACTCAGTGTTTGAGAACTGGTTTGTTTTCTGAGCATTTCATCTTCAAGACAGTAAAATTTGCGAATCACAGGAATGCTTTATTTTCTAGCAAGCAATAACTATGATTGCCGCCGATAAACACGCTCAACTTCGCGCACACAGGATGATGTCACTACAACACGCTAAAAATAAATTGAAGAGGCAGAAATCTCCAGTGAAATGAACTAGGGGGTTATTGACATTGAGTTCTTCGTGAGTAGCTTCGCAACCAGTTCCTGAGGGTTATGTGCGGAAAAGTTTTTTCATGCGCGGTCGGCGGAATTTCGAAAACCGCGCGCGCTTCGCGTCTTCGGAAAACATAAGCGAAAAAGGACGAACCTTCCGCGTGGAGGTGTATATGCTCAATAAAACACACATAAGAAGCGATGTTAAATCTGGGTTTTCCCAGCCGGCAATACTCAGGCAAAAAGAAAAAGACTAATGGCGACCACTCAGCCATCGCTGTGGCTAGAAATGTCACTGAGCCACCAACAGGCCACTTTGATCGAACACGAGCAGGCATATTCATCCCTTTCGCTTTCGGCCAATGAGACGCGTCGTCAAACTCCAACCTTTATCGCTTTGATTGGTAAAAAGTCGAAGACTGCTACACTACGCGGAATCCTCGGCCGTGAAACCACCGTACCCAAAGATCCATATGTAGGAGTTCATCTTCACGCGGACCCAGTCACGCATGAGGAGGTATCACCCCTCATCTATGTCGACTGTGGGCTTCACAACTTCCCTTTGAGCTGTGATTGGGAACACCCACGAGGAAACATCAATTGTTGGCCCCTGACATGGGTGGATTCTGACTTGGATAACATGGCCTCGGAAGCAGTTGTCAGTCGAATCTACGCCCACATTATCGCTCCGTTTTCTAGCGTGCTTTGTTTCTTTGCCTCGGATCTTGGAGGCTTGTCGCAAGTATCTAAGAAACTGGCCAGCTGGGCTGGCTTGATCAAACCTTCCGACCTACCAAGAGCTATCAATGCACGGGTTCTAGTTGTTGTAGAGACAAGCTCGAAAGCCTATGACGTGAGGATAGCAGAGCGCAAACTGCACAAAGAGATCGAGAGAGAGTTCGGTTGCCGCAACCCACAGGAACTCCAGTCATATCTAGCGAACCATTTCCAAGAGATCCGAATCATAGCAGTAAAGAGGAATACGGTTGAAAGCCTGGAAACTTCCACGCTTCTCAGGACGCGTATGACGTTTGAAGCCTTGGAAGTCCGGAAAACGCGCGAAGAACACAGGGCATTACTTACCTTCGATCATTTCCGAGCGTTTTTCAAACTAAGCTGCAGTCACTTCAGTTCAGTGCCTAGGCAGCCTTTCAGTTTCGTTACAGCATCGCGTTTAGGTAATGATGTGTCACGGGGTTTAACAAAGCATATCCTAGAGCTCGTACGACGAACACCATCAGAAGTCTTTCTTTGGCAAGTTGTTTCACCCTTACTGGCGTCTGCACTTGTTCTTGATAGTTCACCTCCTGGCATGCACCGTATGCTCAAGACCTTCCTTCATTTCCTCACCAATTATCTGACAGACAAATAGTCTTTCCCGCAGCCAGCGTATTCAACCAGCTGTATCTTGAGGCTTGTGAAACAGCCATTCGCGAATTCAAAAACATCGGAGCCGGAGAAGAAGGCTGCGAAATGCGATTAAGGTTTCTGGGAGTTGTCAGACAGGACTATGAGGGGCTTTATGAAAAGCTAACATCAATCCCCACCACCGCAGCTCGATCCCACAGACAGCGACTTCTCTCTCTAAAAAGCAAACTGGGCTCATTACAGAGCCAAACGACCTGTTTTTGCTGCTTGATGAGAAGCCCGGAAAAGGTCCTTACATGTGGACATGCCCTGTGCGACATGTGTATCCGCATATTTGGAACAGCCTTCAGAAGGGAACCCCACACTTATATAATGAACACTTGTCTCCTTTGCGGAGCTAATAATCGAAGGCGACAGTTCCGGTATCCACCTCCAACTGCGGGGATCCGAATCCTCACCATTGATGGGGGGGGGGTACGGGGTATTATCCCTCTGGAAACGCTGATTCATATCGAAAAGGTATTGGCATTGGACTGCCCACTACAGGAGCATTTTGATTTCGTTTGTGCCACATCGTCAGGTAAGCCTTCTCCCTGGGAGAGATGGTAAAACTTTTCTGATTATAATAGGCGGGTTAATTGCACTGGGGATGTTCCTCATGAATTGGTCTCCAGAGGTATGCCTGTCTAAGTTTGAAGAATTTGCACGCAAAGCATTCGAACCCCGGAAGGTTCGACTGCCTTTGGCTCGACTGCCTTTCCTTTCCCGCGTGTTTGAGGCCATTGTCTCGTGGGGAGCGGGTTGTCGTTATAAGCCGTCTTCCGTGGAGAGTGCCTTTACCTCAGCCTTTGGGCGTGAGACTCGCATGTTCAACCCTTTATGCACAAACTTGAAAGTGGCTGTTACGGCTACCACAGCTCGTGGAACAACTCCCTGCATGTTTACAAACTATAACGGATTAAGTCCTCGGCCATTAGAGTCCGGTATGTATCACAGCGTCTGTTATCCTTGAATGCTGACTGACTCGTACATAGGCTACCGTCTCATACGGTCCCAGGAGGAAAGGAAGGACCCGTCGGTCGATCAAGCGTGGGTGGAACCCGCACAATTCTATATCTTTATTTTGCTTACAATCGGTAGGGCCCTGAGTACATCTGCGGCTCCCTTGTGAGTATCTTTACCTGTCTTTCGGATTTTCCGACTCACCAAGTACCCAGTTACTTCTCCCCCGTAGCTATTGATGGCATAGGGACATTCCAGGACGGCGGGATGAAAAACAACAACCCCATCAAGATTGCTGAATCGGAGAGAGAAATTATATGTCCTGGGGTATCAGTACCCGATCTTGTGGTCTCGCTGGGCACTGGCACCTCCCCCAGTGACAACCAAGGCGGTTCCGATTCTCCTGTCAGGGATCGCAGTATTTCCCGCCTATTTCAATCCCTCATGGCGAATCTTGATGGAGAGAAAATGTGGATAGAGTTCCTGAATAGTGTCCCTGTTGATTTTAGAGCCAGGTACCATCGCCTCAACATTGACTTTGCAGGGCCAGAGCCACAACTAGGCGATACCTCAATGATTGGGGAGCTTAAGGGGCAAGCACGTCGGCAGATCATTTCAGACCCGCGCCTCACCGTCGTCACAGATTGTATCATTGCATCAAGCTTCTACTTTGAGCTTGAAAGCCTGCCCAAGTACCAAGGGGGTCAGTTCGAGTGTGCTGGGCACATCCTTTGTCAGTTGTCAGGTTCTGCACTGGCTGGTCTGGTCAGACGACTGGCTAGTGCTTCAGCATCATTCCTCATTAGTGGTCGGCCAATCTCTTGCATTGAGCCGTCGAGCGAAGCCGATCGTCGTCCTCAAATTAACTTTCGAAGAGAGGTACGATTTAGTGTGCTGAATAAAAGCGACACGCTCTATATATCTATACGGGGCGTCACAGTGTGCCCGAGGAATATCAGCGGCTTTCCGGTTGCCATCAACGATCTGATCAAAGCCCAGGGCCTTGACATATCATTCGGCAGCGCTGACCATGCCTTGAAGGAGAAGTTGGATCCTTTGCCTAGTCTACCGAAGAAGCGGAAAAGAGTCTCGTTTGTGGGATCTCGCCGTGTGAAGGAGCGAAATCCTCCCTAGGGTAGCACTGGATGCGAGGGGTATGTGCTTTGCTGGCTTTCGTTCACGCCTCCCCGAAGATAGGTTGTTATGTGTGCTCTTTGCTTACAGGATTTTTGAACCGAATCATTAATGTGATTTAGATTGAGGGTAGCTTTGGGTTGTGTTATATGTCATAGCTATTCGTAAAACGGAGTGTTTGAAGAATTAAAGATGTTCTTTTCTTAACCCGCTCTGACAGTCCAGCAAGAAGCAACAAACTAGCGCAGAACGAAATAATTATCCTACAATAGGATATTCCATCTTACCGCTCAACCCAATCTACGATGTTCTCAGACAGCTGGGCAGACACTGGGGTATCAGGCTGCGAAGTTCTGCCATAGGTTATAATACTTTCCTTTAGAGCACAAAAGGCTGTCGTGAGTGCCCTGCTCGACTATTTCCCCGTCTCCAATGACGAGGATGAGGTCGGCGTTCTTTATAGTAGAGAGGCGGTGACTGGAAAATAATTTATCAGAAAGCGTTCCTATGCCATGAAGGATGTTGTATCTTACGCCACTACAAAGGTGGTGCGGTCCTTTGTCAGCTCCTTCAAGGCCTGCTGGATAAGTCCTTCGGTTTCTGTATCAACCTGGCTTGTGGCTTCATCCAATAAGATGATCTTTGGGTCTTTGAGAATCACGCGCGCAATGGATAACTGTAATTGTCAATATGAGAGCATTTTAGTGAGAAAAAAGCCCATATACCCTCTGCAATTCGCCACCGGAAAGTTTAACACCATGTTCTCCAACCTTAGAATTGTATCCGTCGGGATATGACATTATCTTGTCGTGAATGCAAGCAGATTTGCAGGCCTTATATATCTCTGATAGGATGAACGTATTAGAACCCGGATGCAGGAACCATACTGAATATAAACTTCTTACCTGATTCGGTAGCGTCCAGTTTAGCATAGCAAAGATTGGACATTATGGTCTCGTTGAAGAGCCGTGGATCCTAGAAACACTTAATGCCGCGCAATTTATGCGGGAAGATAAAGAGTTACCTGTGGGACAACTCCTATATTCTCTCGTAGGCTCGATAGCGTAACGTCTCGGATATCCTGCCCGTCGATTTTGATGCTGCCACTAGCTACATCGTAAAACCTGAATAATAGTTTTAAGAGAGTCGACTTGCCTCCCCCTGTTTTCCCAACAAGTGCTACAGTCTCCCCATGAGCTGCACTAAAATTTATCTTCTTCAAGGTTGGCTTGCGAGGGTCGTATGAAAAGTTGACATCTTTGAAGTTGACCTTTCCGTCTCCGAGACAAAGCCCCACAGCAGTTTCCTTATCTTTCACACTTGACTTGGTTTGAAAGAGCTCCAGTAGGCTCTCAGCATCAACCATCTGCACTACTAATCTACGGTAAAAGTTGGCGAAGAAGGTCAGAGGACCTTGAGCTTTGTCATTAACCGCTCAACTCAAAGGGTTGAATGTACTCATCCCTACCGGATAACTGTGCCCAATATGTCAACAAAGTTACGAAACTCCCTACCGGTATGATACCTTGTGTCACTTGATACACTGCAAGAAAACACGCAGCGAGAAGTCCCAGTGTAAAGATCAGGCTTTGCGCCCCGTACAGAAAGGAATTGGCGATTGTCCATTTCCGCTCATACTTCTGGTGGAGTTCAATAGCTGTCCACATTCCTCGTTAGTTGCATTATCTCCACTCCACAAAGGATGAAATCCAGACCTGACAAATATCTGCCTTCCTCGTGTTCAATTCGATTGAAATACTTCAAAAGTAATTAGCGTTTTGTTGGCAGCAACCGATACCGCTCCAGACTCACGCTAACTGTTGTCCAACTACCCATTGACTCGTACAAGACATGATGCTCATTCCGAGAACTCGTTCGGCAGTCACGTCGAACTTGGTCCTGTTGAGATCCAAACTTTATAGTTACCCATAGATACACAACCGTAACAACTCCAACAATCAAGGCCATGTAAGTGTCGAACAAATAGGAAAAGTAACCAAAGGCTACTATAAGATCAACGAGCATTGGTAGCACTGTGAAGCACATATCGTCAATGAAGCCATTGATTGACCGTCCCTGGTCGATTGAAGCGTATAATTCACCGGACTTCTTGTTGGAGTGAAAGTCGATAGACAAGTTCATTATATGGTTGTATGCTGCCACGCTGATTGCTCTGTATGAGTACTGGTCAATAGGGATCCAGAGATAGCCCCGTAATGCTTCAATTCCAGCACTAGAATTGAGACCCCGAAAGAGAATGTAGAGGCTGATTTGAATCCAGGGGACGCGACCTTGGAAGTATTAGCAATAGGGGGCCTTGTTTGCGGTGTCCCACGAAGTGAGCTCACCTGTTCCTGTATACAGAGCATCCGTGGCAATACCAAGCTGTCGCGGAATGAGCACGTTCAGAAGGCGTCCAGCAATAAGGCAAAGGGCAACCATGACCAAATTAAGTTGAAGCCGCCTATCCCGGGAAGGCCAGACATAGGGTATAAAGATCTATTGACACCAATATAGATTGAATCTAAGCTGGGTACCCTGTGAATGCAATAGAGTCGTGATAATAGATAACATTTTTGTGTATGAATTGGGCAGCGTGTAGTGGATTATCAGGACCGGACTCACAGAGAAGCTTTTCGCATAAGTCCACCAATTTCCATCATTAAGCAGCCTCTCCTGGAGCTTCTTTAACTTTTTGTTTTCCTCGTCGGATTCATTGGTAGATTCGGCGTCGTATCTATCGTCGCCAGTAACCAAAGTGCTTTCACCGTTGGTCGAAGGAGTTCCGTAGCTAGTATTCTGGGTGAGCAGAGCTTGATTCTCCTCGTCGCTTCCGTCATCTCCTCTGTTTCCCCCTTTTCTGACGGCAAAGAAGGTAACGTTAAGCAACAGCAAGAGACAAAGCCGAGAGATTTAGATGGCTAGCAGGACGTATTGAAGCCACATTTGGGGGGAATTAAAGCCATTTGGAAGAGCAACAAGGAGAATCTCCGCAGCGATGGTGATGAGCCAAGAGCCGTAGTACGGAAACCACACGGGAAATTTAGAGTCAAAGAGGATAAGCACCAAGATGCCCCAGACAATGATCGAGGAGAGCACATAGATCTATAGTAAGCGTTAGATGTTGGAGAAGATGCCGGTAGTGGGCCCCCCTTAGGCTAAGGTGATAGTGACTAGGAAATCTTACAATATGATGCTTTGGCCCGTACCAACCAAGGACAGTCAGAGAGTGAACGAGTATGCCAATAGCCTCAGCGAACTATTCAGACAAAGTGGATCAGTATATGAAATTCGAGCAGTGTGGGGCTGGAACTCACGTATGTCGCTATGACGACGATCATAAAAGCTAGGATTACATTCCGCCTGACTCTTTGGTCCCTAGCCTTCGGAGAGATGGTTTGCAGCGTACAGAGGCTCACTGCAGTTGCAAGAAAGTAATATAAAAAGACCAGGGGAGGGCACGTGTAATGGACTGCTTTAGTCGCGAATGGAGTCCTTGCAGAATCGGTAACATCCATGACGATAAATTATGGTGGAGGCGAGAGCATATGCTTCTAGCCTACTGCGGCACAACCATTTATCTTGTTAAACCGACTTGAGGCTCCCAAGTTCTTGGTGGTAAGGTATGAACTACTGCGCTTACCAATGGGATAGAATTTAGCTCCCAATCGCCGGGGTCTTCTTTATCCCTCCTCTGGCATTGGACCCCCTCAACCTGCATTGCAGCATGCATAGCTTCTGGGCAACTCGCATCTGTATTGCTGCTGCACCATAGACATCTTTGGCTGGGTATCCGACTTGCATTTGCAGTAGTCTTAGACAAAGCCTGACTAAGGTGGAGCTTCATGATGCGGGGAGGGCCATCGGGCAAGTTGCTGAGCCGGATTAGAGCGTGCAACGACACTAAACAAATCTCGTGCACAACACCCCACCCAAAAATGAAGCCAGGAGGCTGAAGTAACGATCTTAGTGGTGGAGATTCCATGCATGGTGAGAGGTAATACAGGCCATCCCCCCCCCTTTGGCTTTAAATATTTCCCCAGCTATCGTTAACCCAGCAAGGCAATCATTTAGTAAATACATGCTGTCCAACAAACAAATAAGGACCACTCGAAAAGCAGACTTAAATCTAACAATACCACTCTTTCTCGATACATTTGATAAGCAAACGACAGTAGGCCAAATTACCCAAGTGAAGTCAGTCCCACGGCCTCTTTTACTACAGCTGGGAGTGCTTGCCACATATATAGACTAGCAAAATGCACATCGGAATCCACCACATTAGGCTCCTGGAAACCCTTGAGTAGTTCGAAGATCTCTGGTGGATCGGCCTTGGTGACTATGAATGGTTTAAAGCGCGATATTAGGATGTTTTCGAGTCTCGGTTTGTTCACCGGGTCGACCAGACTCTCCACAAGACGAATAACGTCAAAACCAGTGACACAACACCCAAACCTCCTAAGCCAAATGCAGCTTATTCTAGTCCCAGAAGAATCCATCTCCTTCTGGGGTATGACCCCGATGGTGTTACCCTCCCCTGTCCTAAATTGCACAATGCGGCGACCCGCTAAGTTTCCGAACTGACCCCTATATTCAAACATCTCATCTAGCGTGTCAGAGAAATCTAGTTTCGGTGGAATCTGATTGAGTTGGACGGTTCGCGCCCATTCCGGATATAGGTAATCGTTTGTCTCAGTCAGGGTCCCTGGAAAGTCGTCGACGTAGGTGAATATGCAAACGATCTTCCGTTGCCAACTGTATCCTCTTCTCCACTGTACGTACACCGTGGCTTTGGATCCATGAGAACCTCGTGGAACTTTTGTTGAGAGTTCGTACAGTTTAGGACCAATACGCATCGTGGTGGCGCGGCATGTCTCGTCGCCAAAAAGGAGGTTCATATATGGGTTGAAAGGAAAATGACGACCTGGTTGAATGCGCACATAAAATGGTGTTCCCTCGCGGCCCAAATGTGGGGAATGGCACATCTGAACGTCGGCCTGATATCTGTTCGACTGGGTCGCCGATTGTTTTGCCTGCAAGAAAGAAACAGGTGAGCCAAAGATCTCTTCTTCACTACAATAAAGACTGACCTGGGAGACGTAATCGAGACCCATCTCAGTCGGAGATACCACCGAGTCACTGACGTACATGAATTGACCAAGCCAGCCGCTCAATTGCGTATCGCCTTGCATTGACCAGTGCATATATACCATAACTAGATCATCCTTCCCACACGGCGGGACAGCTACCGATAACGTGTACCGGTGGTAGTGCCCATCGCCATTAGCATTCGTAACGATAGGACTGCATTGTACCTCACTAAAAAAGAGTGTAACACAGATGTCGGGAATGATTTGGTTCGATTCAATGAATAGATGGAACGGCATTCCCGTACTCTGGTGTGTTGTATACGAAAACTGGACGCTGGGAACTTGATTTCTATTCAACGGAGTCGTCGATTGGCTTGCCTACAAGAAATAAACAGGCAGGTTAAAAGATTTTCTTCTTCAATACAATAAAGACTGTCCTGGGAGACACAACCAGAACCCCTCCCACGAGATCTCGATACTGAATCATAAAGCGGTAATACTATTTCCAAGAAATCGATTGCGAGGTAGTATATCAACCGTGAGGAAACAGAACATAATAGTCAAGGCGAAATCGAGCAGGTAGGATAGGATAACTGGAGTTCAGAAAGATAGATGATTCAAATTACTTGATGGTCCTGAGTACGAATGCATACAGAGTACTTACGTGCAATTCGATAATTGTTGGCAATGACGAGGGTGCGGAAGGCACCGCTAATGTCCGTCCACTCACCATGGCTCGGAACCGGAGCTTCATGCCCATACCTCTCCGTGCCACCCCAGTTCTTCCCACTGCCCTGACATTATCCCAGGTGCATGATGAAGGAGGTAGGAGATCGCGCTAGGGGTCGTAAGGTCGTACTTGATGGAGGGTGGGAATTCGTGCTAGGGGTCGTGAGGTCGTACTTGATGGGGGTGGGAATTCGCGCTAGGGGTCGTGAGGCTGTACTTAATGGAGGGTGGAATTCGCGCTAGGGGTCGTGAGGTCGTACTTGATGGGGGTGGGAATTTGCGCTAGGGGTCGTGAGGTCATGCTTGGCAGGAGATCGTGCATGGGTGGGTCTATCGTCAACAATCAGAATATGGAATTAACGTACGGAGTATGCATTCGTACTCTGGACCGTCGGATTATTTGAACCATCTCCATTTTTCCTAAACCCTACCTACTCGATTTCGCCTTGACTATTCTGCTCTGATCTTTCCTCACGGTTGATACACTACCATCAATTTCTTGGAAATGGAATCTCTGCCTCTCGGTTACGTCTCCCAGGTTGGTTAGTCTCGTTTGCATTGAAGGATATCTTTTGACCTTTTGTAGGTAAACCAATCGACGACCCAAGCTAGCCACCGGTTTTCTTATTGGCCACCCAGTGGCTTCGAGGGAACAAAATTTTGTGTGCGAGTTATATCGATTTGTCGCCTTGATTTTACCAACTTCGCCCTCTCTTTTGACAACGTGGAATGCCGCCATACTGCCGTGATGGATTTAGGTCACAATGGTAGCCACTATACGTACATTCTCTCGGCAACCGCCCCGCCGCAAGGTTCTGGATTCAATGCTATGGTACGCATCTGCGTAAAGGGAGGTGATGAGGAGCAAAAGACCACCGATGTTGGGGAATTTGAGTACGTCGTCGTTGGAGCGGATCTCGGTAGCGCCTCCCAGGTTAGTCTCTATTACATTGAGGATTTATTTTGGACTACCTGATGCTTTCTTGCAGGAAAACCGATCGACTACAACCCCCCCCTTCAGGCTTTCTTATCAACCATCCAAAGGGCCCGAGGGAAGCGAATTTTGTGTGAAAATTGCGTATATTCCTGGCACTCAATTACCTAAATCTATCGCCCTCCGTTTTGGCAACAGAATATGCCATACCACTGTGTGGTATCTTGGTGTTGACGGTGAATTTAGCTGGTACGTGCTCACGACAAACATCCCACCAAATACGGCAGGATCCAAAGTTATGGTATACATGGACTACGCAAAGGGACAGACCGCTGGAGTTGGTCCATTCGTGTATGACGACGACTCGGCAGTATCTCCAGGGGCCCCGACTGGAACAGCCAAGTATCTCGAAAATCAATCAGAACTGGAGATGGCTACTGCTGAGGCGGTGGGAGCTGTCCAACCCAATCAGAAACC
The DNA here is from genome assembly GCA_022345705.2 of Sabuloglossum arenarium. Classification (NCBI taxonomy): domain Eukaryota; kingdom Fungi; phylum Ascomycota; class Geoglossomycetes; order Geoglossales; family Geoglossaceae; genus Sabuloglossum; species Sabuloglossum arenarium. The sequence goes on along the minus strand of JAJDMY020000601.1, from coordinate 11,087 downwards.
ATTGGAATTAGTTTTCTACGACGACCCGGACAAGATGATTGAAGATTGGGATACATCCGAAAAGTGGAAAGGCCGTCGCATTGTGCAATTTCATTGTTTGAGACAGGGGAGCACCGTCCACATCTCGGTCTGTAAGTCGTGGGGATCTGGTGAGATTAGAGTAAGCTGCATTCAGCTCGAGAATGAGTTTTGGGTCACCGGCGTTGATGTTATGCGTCTTCTGGATCATCTGGTGGGCCACCCGGTGGGGGAAAGAGTTGGGAACATAATAGTATCACAGTTTAACCCACCCAGAGTCACCGAAACCTCTCCACTAGGGATTCTCGATCTATTAAGGGGTTTTAAGTCGCCCGAAGCGGTGTCTCCCCAGGTTTATAATGTTTGTGTATTTCGGTGGCAACAATTCAAGGAGGTTCTGTTAAAGGGTATAGACGCACATGTGAGGTCCATTTATCGTATTTAGATATTCCGAACGCTAACCAATGGAAGTTCGCCTCCCAATCGGATACTTCTCAAATGCATCGAGAATGAATGTATTATTAGATTTCAAGTCTGCTACTTGGGTGGTCGCGGGGCTTATTTGTTTATTGAATAAGGTGTATGTACGGAGTATGCTACTTGTTAAATGGTTATGTATGCACATATATGCCTGGTTGCCCCTGAGAAACACTTTCTGAGAGCGAAGGGTTCATACATAGAATGCTAAGAAATTGAAATCGTTCATATATTGCCATCTAACGTTCCACAATTATATCATATGTATGTACAAGGGTACTGGGGTCTCGGAGTGGACAGTTGGTGTTTGAAATGCTGGATGAAGTTCGTGATGTATTTTTCAGGCTGTCCACTCCGAGACCCCGGTACCCTTGTACCCCGCACCGTATACCACCCCCCGACAGGACCCCCAACGGCGACCGGCAAGGGAACACCGCCGTGGGCTACGATAGAGCTACAGCTCGGAGATCACCATAAAACCACTGGATCTAAGAAAACGCATCAGAATACTGGGAGAGACGAGAAGCTGCACGGGTACCGTTTGACATCTCCAAGAGTCCGAAGTTTGCTTGGCTTGTGTCACAAACGAATCCTTTGCATGCAGCCCCGATATCACATGCAAGCGGGATGACCAAAAAAGGCTCTAGCATACTGGAAAATGCTTCGTCTCAGCACTGACGACCTAAAGTATCCAGCATATGAGAATTTTATAGAAATTGTTTCCACGAATCGGGATCGAAAAACCAAGGCTTGGAAATCGGTTTGGCATTCACACTTATTGGAGAAAACTATGCCTTTATCATTCTTAAACTTTACATTGGTCATGATGTCCCCGTATGTCTGTTTCATTCCCTCCTTCCCCCGAATCTCTCAAATTATCTCCAAGTCCGTGAACGTTGCCGCCAAGTTCGTCCGCGCCACATTCTGACTAACCTTCCTACTTGCGTAGATGCCCACCCAAACCTCTTTATCCTGGACGCCCAGAAAAAACCCTGTCATCTCCCTCAGATTCTCCCAACACGTCGAGTGCTCAGCGAAAAAAGAGAGGTGGAGGTCGTAACCAACGCGCTTGAATTGTACCCAATAGGAGGCAGTAGTGCAGATGGGAGCGGTTGAGGAGAACAATTGCGTGCGGGCCAAGTCGGCACCTTTGGAGGTGGCGTGGACGGAGGAGACGTGGAGTTTGCCGTTGTAGAATTGGAGGCCGACTGATGCCCAATCGTTGGGTATCGATTCATAGTAGGATGGTAGTTCCGTAGAAGTAGAAGAAATTGTGGTAGAACCGGCCGTTATAGGTGTTGGCTGTGTTGTAGGAGGCCGTGCACCCACAAAGATGGCCAAACCAGCCTGATCCTCCTGGTACTTCCATTCGCCATCGACTTTCACTAGTGCTCTCACTAACGGTCTGAGCAATCCGGTGATCACGATCGGCGCCGTCAAAACGTCGCCCGATCGGGAATAACGCCAAATTTCCGTGCCAGGCAAAGCGACGATCTCGAAGTGCTGCGTGTTGTCTGGTAGCACCGCGTTGTTCAGACAAGCAAATGAGTCGCGTGAGGGTTGCATCTTTCTCTAGATATTTTGCTTTGTTGAGATTGTAGATCGCGGTTGATGAAGTGTTAAGGTGAGTTGCGGATGCGATGGATGTACAGAATATGTACGCGGATCTTGCAACTGTTGATTTTTTGGGCTCGGTGTAAGGGTTTGCGCGAAGTCCTCTCGTAGACTTTACTTCTGGAGGCGGATATAGTTAGTCCTTAAAGTGTAAGCAAAAATTTCACTAACATACGGAGGAGCTCTACTAACATGGGGGTTAAGACTTTGACGTAAATATCGAGAAGTTGCAATCCGGCCTATAGTTCAAGTCTAATATTCTAATTGCCAGCATATATAGGCAATAGCAGGTTTTCAGTCTCTGGAGAAGGAAAGCTTTAACTACAAAACTCGAGAATGGACTGCGAAGTATCCGTCCAGCTCATTGGAATGGGCGGAGATTCCTGCTTTACTACGTATGTATATTCTATTATGGCCATACACCCCTAGGGTATGGGCCGTTACTAAGAGCTAGCTAAATACATCCTTGCTTTACTACGCAAAGATCGTAGCATAGACTGACGAGACATCCCTGTCACTGTTTTAAGCGAAATCTTAAGAAACCGCGACGACCTCCCACCGCCCTCCATCAAGTTCGACTTCACGACCCCTAGCGCGAATTCCCACCCTCCATCAAGTACGACCTCACGACCCCTAGCGCAAATTCACACCCTCCATCAAGTACGACCTCATGGCCCCTAGCCAGCGCGAATTCCCACCTTTCTTCATATGCGACACCACTCTGCCCTAATCAGTGTGCACACGCACTGATAAAAATGAGGATGTCTACGGAGCAGAATTAAATTATTGATTGCGATTGATTGCGATTGACAAGGATTCCTGCCAGGTAATTAAAGCACGAAGCATGCTGCTTTACACGTCGCCTTTAAATTGTTCGCGGTGTTCGTTTTGTTTGCCAGCAACCAAAACGTTAATCCACCACAAGAACATCATTTTTGCCAGATACAGCAGTAACATTATTTAGCCTTACGTGTCCGTCGTAGCCACCATTGATAGAAGTGTCGGTTCTACCCTTTGTGTTGCTTCAAAAGCGAAGCCTTCGACTTCAACGGCGCAGACTTCGGGGAAGATAACAGAAAGATCGCAGCGAACCTATTGAGATCTTAAGCTTCCTTTCTGCCCTCTATACGTGTAAAATAATGTAATATTGTGTCGGATTTCGCTTCGAGAGGAGCCCGGGCTGGATTGAACACGGGCATAACGCATTCAACGTCTCTGAGGCTGGCGGCTGCCCAGCTCACTAGTCGAATGCATGCAGCCGAGCGGTGCATCACACATGATGCAAACAAGCAGAGGCATCCGGCCAATCTGGAGGCTGGTAAACAGCATATTCTAGAGTCCCTGCAGTGTAACCCAGGCCACTTCGACTGCTTTGTCATAGGAAGTTAGCATGCATATAATTTTGCCCTCCGATAGCAGCCGCAGAGCCCAATTGAGGCTGCAGAGCTCCGCCCCATGACAGTACAATAATCTCCCGGGAAAGAAACTACTTCTCTTACAACCTCCCAACCCTGATCATCCGGCCTCGTTGCCTCGTCCTGCACTTTGGGTGACATAGAAGCTCATAATACCCGTCTCTTCAGCCTCAAAGTTTCGCCTTATCCCCAAGGCTGAGAATCACATCTTCTTCCTCTTAAGGATGTCATCCGCGTTGCGAAATGTCGTGTTCACCGCAACAACTGGGGTAGTTTTGGCATCGTATGTACAGCATTCACACAGCCTGCAGTCAAGCACTAATCAGCATCTAAGTGACAGTCAAAACAGCGAACGATATACCTTACGGACAGGTCACTCGAAGTCGCTATTCTAGCGTTCGCACGCTCCATTTGAAGCATATCTTTCAAAGGAATCCCTCATCGAAAACCCGGCCACACTACTGACGCCTGAAATTAACTAGCGCTATCTCTGTCATTATACCCATTTTGGGAATCTTTCGAGCCAGATTCGCATCTGAACGAGCTTATCCAAGACGCGATCTTGGATTAAAGCGCGGATCTACTCCGTACTCCGTAAAACATGGCGAAGAATAAAGTTCCAGGGCTTGGCAGACGCTCTGCCCCACTTTCCGAAGCCCCTCCACGAGATTTTCAATCCGCTCAGCGCGATCAAATGGCAGCTCATATGGCATACACAGACGGTCAGGACTACTTACTGGAAAAGGACTCTGCAGAAGCTCTCAAGGGCCTCCAATCTAATGGATGGCTATGTCTGAATAACGTGTTTGAAGATGATCCGGCTACACATGGGTCAAAGGAAACGGCGACCATCCGTGAAGGAATCATTTTCAACCAGGTATGCATCATTGCCCTTCTTTATGGATGGTAATTCTAATAGTCTTCTAGTGGGTAGAGCTACTGCTATCCTCTAAATACGACTCCGGTTATATGTTTCCAGGGAAAGCTGTGGAAATACATATGCAGGACGGACTATCTGAGTCTGAACTCTATAACTTATTAAACTCCATACCCACGGATCCCTACAAACCGGAGAGCGATCTGATGCGTGTTACCTTGTTTATGTTTGGGGGACAGCGTGGGACGAAATGGAGGCTCAACGTGATGACTGGTTCTCACATGGACCCAACCAAGGAGAACAAGACGTATCTGATTGATGCCAATGGAGGCGATGCGTATAGCACCCCACACAATTACATTCAAGTCCAATCTAACAGTACATAGGTTGGCCTTCATTGGCTCACTTCGGAGGTCCAAAATCCACCTCAAGAAAACGACGAATGACCGACAGGTGGAGCATGTGTTTCCCTATTTTGTCTAGCTTGGAGAAAAGCCGCCCACCCCGTCACTTCCGAAGAACATAATGGAGATGACAGTCTAAGTTGGGGGGCCTAGATGCGAGCTATGCCTCAATAATGGCATCACGGTGGTGAAGTGGACTATAAAGGGTGGAAAAGATGCATTGTCAGCTTGATGGATTGGTGTATGATGGAAGGTAGATTTCCATTAGGCTATCATCCCATTCCCAATCTTGGCTATCGTTAACAAAACTGTTTGGATGCTCCCAAATTTGGCCATCGTTAACAAAACTGTTCACGTGCTCCCAATGTTTGCCATGGTCAGCCAAATCCACAAATGACGTTGACGGGATCGCAGTGGTGCTGTCATTGGAGTAACTGGTATCGGCTGGTATAATGCTGTTTTTCGGCAGACCCGCTTTACCCCCGTGCTCCGAAGTAGAAAGCTCCCAATTTTGGCCATCGTTAACAAAACTGTTCGGGTGCTCCCAATGTTTGCCATGGTCAGCCAAATTCACAAATGACGTTGACGGAATCGCAGTGGTGCTGTCATTGGAGTAACTGGTATCGGCTGGTATAATGCTGTTTTCCGGCAGACCCGCTTTACCCCCGTGCTCCGAAGTAGAAAGGTTGTTAGGCACGGTTTGCGTATTGTTTATACCCACACCTTCCAGTGTCGGTAGAAGTTTCGCTTGAATAAACTGCTCTGCAGCTGGCCCTGAGGACGTGGTCGCAACTAGTTGAGTCGTTACGGGACTATCGGCGCACCTTTCACCTCGGTTTGAGTCTTCGTTGGCTATAGTATTCGTCCCAGCAGGAATCCCGGGTGCAGTCGACGTGCGGTGCCGTTTGGCACTACGTTCTACGGCAAGTAGAGATATGAGCGACGAATCTGATAAGAGGATTTGGGATTAATGTAGCAGACGTGGGGAATTTTACCATGGACACTGTTCAGTGAACTGTCGCCCTTGCAACTCTCCTGATGCCTCGAACAGTGATCCGCTCTCCCGAATGGCTTCATACACTTTGCGCACTTATATCTATCTAAATGTGAATTTCTTATGTGTCTTGAAATCTGATCCCTCTTCTGGCAACGGTGTCCGCATGTAGTGCAGGCATAGAGTTGCTTAACAGTCTCGTACGGCCCGGGCTCATATATAACCTTGAACCCGGCCAGCACGGTAGGCCCATTGACAGTCGATGGTTAGGGGAGCTCAGGATTAGGAGCCACTACCATATATATTTCGTTAGTATCCTAATAAACCTTGTGCGATATATGTCCTCGCTGTGGGGGACTTACATGTCTCTGGGCACAGGTTACGACTATATCCGGTAGCTTTGGTATTGGACTCCCCCGGATGACCACCCCCGGTGTGTCCGCGCTCATGGCTCCCCTGTCCTGCGTACTCCTTACCAGGCTCCGGAAGGCCATCATAACACCTTGCCAAGTCCAGTCCCAAGTCCCTGTAGTGACATTCAAACTCGGCGAGACGACTTCGTAAGTTCGTGTATAACAAGAACCACTGACATGGACTTGAACATGTGGGGATAGCTTGAGGGTTCATCTTTGGCTCATCATCTGTCAGCATGTTAGCAACGTCTAGATTAGAGAGAATACGCTGAAGAACATGATGGCTTATATGTCTTCCCCAAAGTGCAGTCCGCCGCTCCACTGCCACCGATAACGGTACTCTGCCAAGAACGGCCTTCTGGTCTAGATACCATGGCTCGAATAGAATAATCAGAACAAAACGTTGAGGATAAGTTGGGAATAGGAGATAGGACAACGCTTTTTGGATGAGGTGAAGTTGATGCGGAGATTGTCGAACGTGATGGAGAAGAGAGCTTCAGGCGTAGCTTTCAGCATGAAAAGACTCGGGAACCAAGCCAAAACTTCGCGCCAAGAACAGGTATGCTGTATAGTAGACAACGCCTTCCGGAAAACTAGATAGTTTTTATTTTGCAGCATCTCGCTCGTAAAGATTATCTCTTGAAGATTAATTTCCGACTTTGAAAGTCGCTCTCTGAGGCTGTTTACAACAGCCGGTGACGAGCGACCGAGCCGTACAGAGTGCTCCGCAGTATGGAGTACTCTGTACCCGTTCGATTATATAACGTTTAAGCCTTACGGGTCGCAGGCCGCGTTTTAAACGTTCCATTACATTGCCGTGCGCACGTGCCAGAGGGCGCCGCGTGCATTACGGGACGCTCTCCATCATTACACCGCAGCCATGTCCGAAATATAAATTCACATACGCGATTTCCTCAAGTGCGTCAGAGGTTTTGGCTCTGCTATTTCCTTAAATTTTCGCAGCGCCCCATCAAACCACCAAGAGCCACTACACCACCACACTTCGGTATTATGGCTCATTCCATATAACATGGCGAAGAATAAAGTTAGAAGGCTTGGCAGACCTGCCCCACTTTCCGAAGCCTCTCCACAGACAGATTTTCAATCCGCTCAGTGCGATAAAATGGCAGCCCATACGGTGCGCACGCACAGTGAAGATTATTTACTAGAAAACAGTCCTGAAAGAGCTTTCAAGGGCCTCGAAGTTGGTGGATGGATACTTCTGGAAAACGTGTTTGATGGGGATAGGGTGGCGGATGTGTCAAAAGAGTACGCCACCATCCGCGAAAACATCATGTTCAACCAGGTACGCGTCATTCCAGGTCTTTGTAGAAAGAGGGCGATTCTGACGGCCTTTAAGTGTGTAGGGTTACTACTATCCCATAAATACGATTACGGTTATGTCCATTCATCACCAGCTTGGGAGCATCATGTCCAGGCTGGACGGCCTGAGGTTGAACTCTTCCAACTGAAGTACCGGCTGTCCCTCCCCCTCTATAAGCCGGAGAAAGATCTGATGCGTCTTAACATTTTCATGTTTGGGGGACAGCGTACGACGAAGTGGAAAATTAATGTGATGAACGGTTCTCACATGGACCTAAAAACCTTGGGGAGCTCTCTAATTGATGCTAGAGGAGGCGATGCGTATAATGCCCCGCATAATTCTATTCTAATCTAATCTGACAGCACATAGGTTGGCTTTCATCGGTGCACTTGGGAGGTCCGATATCTGCCTCATCGAAACCACAAAAGACCCACAGGTGGAGCTCGTGTTCCCCTGGTTCATCTGGCTGGGAGAAAATGCATCCGCCGAGTCACTTCCGAACCAAATAGTGGAGAAGATTCTCCAACTTGGGGGCCTTAAATGCCAGCCATTCGTCAAGAATGGTATCAAGGTGGTGAAGTGGCTTATAAAGGGTGGAAAGGATGTATCGTCAGCTTAATCAGTTGAGGAGAATTGGTGGACGATGAGTTTTTGGATAAGATCCCAATTATTATCACAATATATATCTCCTGCCACAAATGCACTCTAAATGATATTTGCCTGACAACATCCTCGATTCAGCCTTTCGTACCTATCCCCTCATTGCCATTGTCCGCCGCCGTAACCCACATGTCCGGTAGGCGTGGTGACATGTTGCCATGGTCCATCATCGGGAACCTACGTCGGCGAATCCGCATTGCCTTCATGAGCGAGTGCCGTAGCCGCGGTGACATATCGCCATGGTCCGTCATCGGGAACCCACGTCGGCGAATCCGCATTGCCTCCATGAGCGAGTGCCGTAGCCGCGGTGACATGTCGCCATGGTCCGTCATCGGGAATCCACGTCGGGGAATCCTCATCGCCTCCAAGTGCAGGTGCCGTAACCATAGTACCATATCGCGATGGACCGTCATTGTGAACCAACACCAACGAATCCGCATTGCATCCATGAGCGAATGCTGCAGGCGTGGTGCCATATCGCCATGGCTCGTCATTGGGAACCCACACGTTGTTGTCCGGCAAATTCATTTCACCCCTGCGCTCCGGTATGCTGTTTACACCCAAACCTTCCAATGTTGGCAGATGTTCTGCTCGAATAGGCTGCTCGGTGGTTGGCCTGGAGGATGTGGTCGTGGCTAGTTGAGTCATTACGAGACTATCGGCGTACTTTCCACCTCGGTTTAAGTCTCTGTTGTTTATGGTGTTCGTCCTAGGAGGAATCTCAGGCGCATTCGACGTGCAGCGCCGTTTGGCGCTACGCCCTACGGTAATAGAGATATGAGTGACTAGTCTGATATGAGGATTTGGTAAATGTGTAGCAGACGTGGGAATTTTACCCTCGGTGTTGCTTGACGAAGTGCTCCTCTCCAAATTCTCCTCCGAATTTCCGCATTTAGATTGATGTTTCTAAAAGTGATCCGCTCTCCCGAATTTCTTCTTGCACTTCAAGCACTCATATTTTCCCGAATGTGTCTCTCTTAAGTGTCTCTTATACCGCTTTTCGTTGGAGTAGACGGTCCTGCATTTAGTGCAAGAATATTCTTCATTCGCACCCCCGACTTTGGCAATCGAAGCCGCCACAGGAGACGAGCTGCGGCTTCCGAGCTGAGTGAGCAGTGCTCCTATGCTGGTTCCATTTTGCAGGTGACTAGGCTCGCTGTTTGCTTGAATATGGGCGGATGGGATAGGCGGGTTGGCAGTCGATAGTTGGAAGAGCTCGGGATTAGAGACCACTGCCATATATATTTCGTTAGTATCCTAATGAGCCTTGTGCGATATATGTCCCTGCTGGGGTGGACTCACATTTCTCTGGGCTCAGGTCGTGACCTGATCCTGTAGCTTTGGAATTGAATTCTCCTGGATGACCACCTCCAACATGCCCGCGCTCATGACTCCCCCACCCCGCGCGTTCCTCACTAGACTCCGGAAGGCCATCACAATATCTTATCAAATCTTTTTCCAAGCCCCTGTAGCGCGCCCTAAATTTGATGAGTCGTGAGGAATTGAACTCCTCCGGAAGACTGCCTCCAGTATGTCCGCGTTCCTGTCCCAAGTCTGTGTAGCGCACCACCAAGTCCGCAAGACGCCCTCGCAAGGCTATGTATAACAAGAACCACCGACATCGACCTGGGCATGTGTGGATAGCTTATGGGTTCATACTTGGCTTATCATCTGTCAAGATGTTAGCAACGCCTAGATTAGAGAGAATACGCTGAAGAACATGATGGCTGATATGTCTGCCCCAGAGTGCAGTCCGCCACTCCACTGCCTTCACCGATAACGGTACTCTGCCAAGAACGGCCTTCCAGTCTAGATACCATAGCTCGAATAGAATAATCGGAACAAAACGTTGAGGATAAGTTGGGAATAGGACGACGCTTTTTGGATGAGGTGAAGTTGATGCGGAGATTGTCGAACGTGACGGAGAAGAGAGCTTCAGGCGTAGCTTTCAGCATGAAACAGACTCGGGAATCTGGGGCTATCGCCGAGCCAAACCAAAACTTCGCGCCACGAACAGGTATGCTGTATAGTAGACAACGCCTTCCGGAAAACTAGGTAGTTTTATTTTGCAGCATCTCACTCGTAAAGATTATCTCTCGAAGATTAATTTCCGACTTTGAAAGTCGCTCTCTGAGGCTGTTTACAACAGTCGGTGACGAGCGACCGAGCCGTACGGAATACTACGCAGCACGCGTTCGATTACATACGTTTAAGCCTTATCCTACGGGTCGCGGGCCGCGTCGTGCGGTGCTCCAGGTCTAAAAGTCTCCGCCCGCAGTAAGTCGACCGCACTAAGGTTTCGGAGACTTACATATATAGTCAGTTGCAAAACCGGCTTCGCGCAGCTGAGATTTTGCCCCGCGCCACTCTTGGCAGTCGCCTTACCAAACTAAATCAAACGTCAAACAATGGTACTAGACGGTACCTGTGGCTCACATACAAACAGCCTAAGAGACCACCGTTATAAAATACGATGTGTATGTAATTAAATGGCATTGTCTACAATCAGCTGCACCATATGTGGCTCAGTTTTCCCGTCCATTATTTTCTATCAAATTCAGCATATCTCGACTGTGAGATACTGCTTTTTGAGGTTGAAGAATACTGTGGTAGAGAAAGTAGAGAAAGTGGGCAATTGTGGTTAGCGTTGGAACCAACTGTCATGAGCTTGGCGTTGTGGCGGGTAAGCACTGGCGCATCCAAGTCCAACCAACGTCACTAGCCACAGTCCCCTTGTGAGCAGCAGCTCGGTTATGATGATGACCTAAGGTGGTTTAGCGTGGCGCGGTTGCTGAGTCAACTGGAGCGCGCCGAAACTCCCAAATCCTGACCAGTTCTCGCGACATCAATCATGCAACTTTGCGATGCAGCCCAACATACGGCTATGTCTA
>JAJDMY020000600.1:0-22251 GCA_022345705.2 Sabuloglossum arenarium | reverse complement strand
ATAGATGGGTCAGTGGCTTTGTTTGGGTGTTTTGTCGTCGTCGTCGTCGTCGTTTTGTCTGGAGGGGGAGGAGAGAGGGGGGAGGAGGGAGGAAGAAATAAAAATTAAAGTCCTGATTGCTGGAAGTTTGATGAATGAGAAATGAAATAGATGGGTCAGTGGCTTTGTTTGGGTGTTTTGTCGTCGTCGTCGTCGTCGTTTTGTCTGGAGGGGGAGGAGAGAGAGAGGGGGTGGGGGGGATGGGATCGAAAATGGGATACATCATTATGTTACGGAGAGGGATCGTCTATAATAAAAAAAAATGAAGAAAAAAAAAAAATGAAAATTCCGTTCCTTGTTTACACCGCAAAGCAAGCAGGTTTGTCCGTCCCATGATATGCCTCCAGAAAAGAAAGAAAGAAATAACCCTCATGCTTTTTACCACCATTTTTTGTTCTTTCAACCACATTGCTGCCACATCTTCACAGTATCTACAATCATCGCACCTCCCTCCCGCCACGTCGGAAGCCACTTATTCCTCGCATTCCAAAAGTCGCTCCTAGCAGTCGGACTATGATCCACCCATGGCTTCCCGCTCTTCCCATCCTCAAACCAGCCATTCGACCCCCCGACCGCCACATTCAAGATGAGATAGAACTCCTGATCGAAGGGCGTGGAATCCCGGCCTGTGGAGCTCCACGTATCTTGGAGGCGCGAGCCGTTGGAGTCGGTGAGAGGGAAGTTGCCCCGTTGCCAGAGAGGCTGGTTGAAGTTCGTGTAGAGGACCTGGAGGAGTCGCGTGTCGACGTAGGTGAAGAGGTATTTTTCGCTCCATTCTAACCCAAAGGTATGATAGGTGTCCGCGTAGGTAGTGTGGAGCGCGGTGCGCTTGACGTTTGTGCGCCACCAGGCGTCGTTGGCATGGTTGGGTCCCCAGTGGAGCGCGCTGCTGGCGATGTTGTTGCCGCCTTGGGCATAGGTGTAGTTGTTGCCGCGAGACTCGACCAGGTCAATCTCGCCGGACTGGGGCCAGTGCCCGTATGTGTCTTTGACGGGCAGCATCCAGATGGCAGGCCAGAGCCAATCTCCTGCAGGGAGCTTGGCTCGGACTTCGACTCGGCCATATTGGATGCTGGCGCCATTTTTAGTGTTGATGCGGCCGGACTTGACAGGGTTGACGACGGTGCCGTTGGCGATGTTGGTTTCTGCGTAGCAGTTGGCGGCGACGTCGGATGTGCAGGTGCCGTCTGCTGTGAGGTTGATGACGTTGTTCGTCTCCATAAGCGTCGCGTCCTGAAGTGTAGGCATGATCCATAGTTGATTGTTCTTGATGAAGACATTCTCATCGGTGTTCGTTGTCATCTCAAATTGTCCATTACTGTGAAGAATGATGGTTAGAGCGATCGTCTACAAGGCGCGATTGCTTGTAATCTTACCCAAAACCACCAGCTTCTACTTCCTTAGTCCATATCCTGCCATCAAGCGTTGCTCCAGTCGTAAAGTCTTCACTCAACACCGGACAGTACTTGTGATTGACGACACTACGCAACCCATCATAAACCAAGAACCCAGCAAGCGCCAGACCGACACCAAGACCGATCAGTGGGATGATCGTGACCCATTTTTCTCGAGGATCCTTCCTCATGAGCCATGGCCTCTCGATCTCGCCTTTCTTAACCCTCCGTGAATGGAAGTATCTCTGAGAGGGCTGGAGGTTGCGGAGGCCGGTTGACGATCCAGCATAGGAGGTTGGTCGCGAAGAATATGGCGAGGCGAATGGATTCGCAGCTGAACGTAGAGTTGAGGTGACAGGATCAGCGAAAGGCGAGGCATCTGGAGTACCAGGTCTCTGAGGGGAAGCTGTTGCCGTGGTGGCGTGCAAGGACTCCATCACGAAGAGAGAGTGTGGAGAAGAGCTCCTGGACTGCAAGTCCGTGTTAAGTCAAGTATCGAAATTAAGACAGGTCAAAATGAATGTAAGTGAATACAATGTCACGAGTTTGAAGAGACGGCAGAAGATATGAGCAAGGAAGAGCTTGAGACAACTTTGGAGGAACTCTCCAACCAATGACCGCACCAATAGCACTTATCCGTGCCAGCCACATTTTCGATCCTGCGCACGCTCCAGCAATATCCTGCATCGTCCCGAAAAGCAAGCTTCGCATCTCCTATTCCAGCATGGTTCCTGGATCGATACGGAGCACTACGGTAGTATACGGAGTGCACATGAAGTTGCTTTTTTAGGTTTTTAACGCGGCGCAAAAAAGCAAGTGTGACGTCGAGACCGATAACTAGAACAGCGACAAAGCTTAGGGGATGCAGGGCGGCAAGCGATTGCCCTAATTTATCCCAACCACCACTGTCCTACACTGTCCTATCCCAGGCTACATAGCCCCCACAACCCGCATTGGCGCTGCACGCAACCGCATCCAGAGTACGTGAGTACGTGCTCCGCACCCTAAAAATTTCTCCGCCAGGCCATGCTTCTCACGACTTCGGGAGGGAAGTCGAGTACGGCTACAGGCAGTAGGGAGACGAAAACTTTTTTTTTTGCTTGCGGCGAAGAACATCGCCAGGCCGACTGCAGCATGTGCGCATGCGGGTACAGCCGTTTGGGGACACGGACAGTTACTCTATTAGAGCACTTACACGTACCCCATCTATTTCTTTCCTTTCGGGTCGTCTTGGGAAGAAGAGGCTGGCTGGCTGGCTTGGAGAATCCCAACAGTTCTTCGAATATTGCGCGGGCAGCGGCATGAGCTGCCTGCCTAAGCTAACTGTGATGTTATTTTTCTAAGCTTCTAGATATCTTCGTTGGGCCTCTTTCTTGGTCGTGGTTATCGTTCTTTCCGGTACGTACGTATCGTACCTCAGCTCTTCCTGCTCCGTGTACAATGGTGACATTGCATCTCGGGGAATGGTATGAGCACGCCTGCCTGCACACTCGCACGCTCGCACGCTGGCAACGATGCATACATACATAGCGCTTCGGGTCATTCATCTCCCTCTTTCTGCTCTGTTCCTAAGATGAGAGAGAAGGCTAGGTAGAGATGTCTCACTTTCCCTCTCTTTCCCTTCCCTTGTTCGCTTCCTAACTATCTATCAACTAGGTATTCTACGCTTCTTTAAACATTGTCCCATCTTGCCCCAACTCAATATACCAAGCGGGCTACAAACAATGGAAGTGGCGGCATACACACTTCCTCCATCTAAGCTTCTCAGACGTCTCAATTCCTCGGATCAGGCGCTGATACTTGTTTGTTTTGTTCATGCTTAGCAGCCGCTCAGACATAGCAATGACGGATCCAAAGCACACACCCGAGTTTTTTTTTTTGAAATGAATATGGGATTTTGGTCCTCTGCCCGCTCCGGACCTCACGATGTTGATGGCCGTTGATGGCTGGACAAATTGGGAGGTCCGAAACTTAGTTTCGATTGGCGTATGTACCCATGCGTGAGTTTCAAGGCCAATTCGGCGAATTAAATGGAAGGTTCGAGCGGAAAACATCCCGACTGAGGCGCCGAATAGAGAGCTCCTGAGGAAGACCGTAGCATTCCTTTCCAACTTTCCAATCCTACCATCTCAGATCATGGAGAATTCCCATTCCCAATCATCATCCTACAAACCATCTACCCTTCCAATCTTCGCCCAAAACCCACCACAGTACCAATGCTCATAAACCAGGGATCTACGTCGCCAATGTAAATCCCATCACTAAAAATAACAACCTTCCCAAGATGATTGAGCGTTTTCCTTTAGGGGGGGGAGTGTCGAATATGTCATCACTCTTTTCCAATTGGTCAAAAAACCTTCAGAAGAAAAAATAAATTTTTTATTTTATTTATTTAATAATTAATTTAATTAATTTAATTAAATAAAAACTCCCCTTATTCTCCGGACGGCACAACTATTTTTGATTACGCAATCACCTTAATCATCAGTTCTCTCGCCTGGCAACGACAGGTGCGGCGCTAAACAATATATGGGGACGGACATCATGTTAAGCGACACGGGACGGGAGACGTGAACGATTTATTATTATTTATTTAAAAAATTTTTGGAGGGGGGAGGGGTGGGGTGGTGGGCTAGCTAGTTTTCATACCTCACACCTATGTATTAAATGAAACCTTCAATAACAAGTTGACACTACACATCTACGTATAACTACATACATACAATATATACATACATAATCCCCTATTTTCTTTTTTTTTTTGAGTGGGAATTCATGATGCGTGTTTGCTGTGCGAGTAGGTTGTTCTGGGTTAGGAGGAATGGCTGAGAGGAGGAGGGTGGTTTTTGTATTCTGAAGTGGTGTGGTGGTGTTTGGATGGTTGTGGGAGTTGATGTTTTAGGGGGGGTTTGGAGATGGAGGGAAAGAGTTCACGGACGGGTGGATGGGTATCTCTCCTCGTTTTTAATTGTCTGTTCTTGCTAGATTTGCTGATGGAGGAAAGCGTCGGTATGGATGTATTTATTTCTCCTCACCGACAAAACTGCACGTGGAGAGAGAGAGAGAGAGAGAGCAAAGATCTAAATAGCAAAGCGCCATCAATTTCATCCATTGCCCCAATGGCTTAAACCCCACACTCCCCAAATCCACAAACCGCAAACGCATTCACTCCAAGCAAACATAGCAAACCCACCCCCTCCCTAAACATACTCACCAAAAAAATCCAAGAGCGTCTTATACCCCCTCTCATACTCCTCCCTCACTCTCTGATCCTCCAGATTGCCCCTCGCGCCCATCCAGCCATGGATCTGATCCCCGAACGTCTCGACGTGATTTTTGACGGTCAGCGCTTCGCTGAACTTCTTGATATCTTCGGCGTCCTCGTCTTTGGACGCGAGGATGGCGATGGGGATGGTGATTGCGGCGCCGTCGGCCGAGTCAATCATCCCGGGGTGGCATTCGGCGGCGGCGGTGAAGGGGGTGTTGGGGCCGGAGGTTAGGGAGACGATCTGTGTGGGTGAGGAGCGGGTTAGCTTTAATAGAAAAGTAGAAATAGAAACCGAAGGGAGGAAATCTAACCTTCCCCCCCCAACAAAATCCCACAACAACCCACTTCTCCCCCTCTCCCTTAACCTCCTTGACCCACTTCTCCACCTCTACGCTCGCCGCCCCCGGATTCCCCGTCTCCTTAAACCACGCTCCTAATTTCTCTCCCTTCTCCTTCGTGTCAGGCGGGTACCAGCTCACATCTGCCATATTCCCCTTGAACCAATCTGGGATGTAGACTTTGAAGGGGTGGGTCGCGAGGATGTCCGCGCCTTGGAGGATCTGTGGGGAGTACCCGAAGATGTCGTAGATTAGGAGGAGGGTGGTGGTGGAGGTGGCGGGGCCGGTGGTGTCTAGGGTTTGTTAGAAGGAGGAAATTGGGGGGAGGAAGGGGAAAGGGAGGTACAGGTTTTGAGACCCCCGAGCTCGACGTATTTCCCCTTGGGTTCGTAACCCTTTGAGACAATCGGCGGGATCGTGCAACATGCTTTACTCGGCTGAGCCATAGTTAACTAATCAATCACTCGCCTTTCTCTCGTCAAGTAATCTGAATTGACGTCTGGATTGCAAATTCAATTGTATCGCGATTTTGAAGAGGAATTGACTATCGTTGTCAATTGTGCTCCGTTGGTGGGGTATAAGTGCTCACTCTATAACTCCGGTGGGGTATAAGTGCTCACTCTGTAACTCCGGTGGGGTATAAATGCTCACTCTGTAACTCCGGTGGGGTATAAGTGCTCACTCTGTAACTCCGGTGGGGTTATCGTAATGTTTTCATTCATTTATCTCTGACGTCATTTGCCTTTGTATCCGAGGCTAATTCTACCGCAATCAGAGCGGGGTTAATCGGGATTAAAGGCATGCCTGCAGGTGTAGATACAACTAAAACATTTGATTTGGTGATTTGGAATCTTAGTTGGCTTACTGTATCTTACTGAATGTATGAATGCATAGTGTATATGCGATTTGATTACTTATTGTCTCGGAGCGGTGAGGGAGTAGATATTCGGGGTTTACTGGGTCTGAAGTTTGTTTTGCTTCGGATTTTAGGAGTTCGGTCAAGCTATTTGCTCGCTCAGCAGAGGGGGATAAACGGGGATAGCAATTCGGAGTTTGTTGGATTTGCTTCTAGTTATATCGTACATATGCAAAGTGATTGCTTAGGAAATCGCTGCAGAATTGTGGTGGGAATAGGTTGGGATAGCTGTACATCCTCTCCAGGTTCCGAATAAGAAGCTGAGGGGAAAAAAAGCAAGGGAAATGTAAGAGGCAGTTCGAAGCTTCTGACTAGACTGTTTCGATGTATCTTCTCACTTCCCTGAAATCCCAGAGGTAGATGGTCAGCTTTTCCTTTCAAGATGTCATATTCCGTTGCGCGAAGAACAAAGCTAGAACAAAAGGAGAGGGGGGTCGCTCACCAGTCAGTGACAGCCTCGTCCCAAAGTCTAATCTCATGCTCTCTCGTCCCACCATAATGATCCACGAATTCATCCCCAAAGGCTTTCCTTGCTACACTCCCCTTCCTCATAAACGCCTCTGTGGCTTCCTTCAAAGACTTTGCAAGTCTCTGCCCCTTATCCGTCGCTCCACCAACATCCTCGCCACTCCCCAGTGGTGGGACCTTGATCTCCAGTCCCTCCTCTACACCCATCCACCCCAGCGCCAATATAGCAGCAAGCACGTAAAACGGATTTGCATCGGCTCCTGCGACGCGGACTTCGAATCTAGTGGCTTTAGGATTGGCAGTTGGAGGTGCGATGAGCCGAATGGATGCGGCGCGATGTTCGAGACCCCAGGAGACGGTGACGGGAGCCCAGAAATTTTCCACGAGCCGTTTGTAGGAGTTGACTGTGGGTGCTACGAGAGGCATCACGTCTGGAAGCCCGTCGAGAATGCCAGCGAGGAAATGACGGCCAATGTCTGAGAGGTGGGCGATGTCAGGCCATTTGGGGTTCTCGTCCTCCTCTTCCCGGTAGAAAAGATTCGAGCCATCCGGGCCGATGATGGAGATGTGCATGTGTCCAGAATTTCCTGGAAGACCTTGACGTGGTTTGGCCATGAAGCATGGTGTGATGCCGAATTTGCTGCCTAATGACTTTACCACGTACCTGATAGAGTAATTGACTGGTTAGGACACCAGAACCCAGCTCTCTAAGTAGGAGAAAACATGGACTACCAACTTGAAAAGCCCGGCCTTGTCCCCCATCTCTTTAATTTCTCCGAACTCGAGAGCCTATACATAGCCGACTGTGAGCAAGATTACCAAGGGCGTTGCCATTCGCCCATAAACATCAGACTTTTACATACAGCCTCATAGACCCCAGGTCCGCTTTCCGTGTGCCATCCTTCAATCTCACATTTGAATCTCTCACAGGCGTCGAATATTCCGTAATAATACTCTTGATTATGCACTGGTCGTGTCAAGCTGTAACCAAACATGCCTTCTGTAAGAGATGGTAGGGAATGCACCGGATTCTCTCTGAGAAATTTCGCAGTGGAGGAGCAATTTTTTTCAGAAGTCGTTGCATTGGAGGAATTTGAAGGAACTCGAAATTGGTAGAATTCGTATTCAGCTGATAGGGAGCGAAGGTTAGCTTTCTCGTTTTCCTGTCTTGACTAGGGATGTTTGGTAAACTCTTTAGCTCACCTCCAGCCATAGCACGATATGCTCTCGCTTCCACCTTCTCTGCCACAGCCTTCAAAAGTCCCCTCGGGCAAGCACTTACCCTCTCACCCTCAGGCTGGAAGAAACTAACTAGAAAGAACGGTACATCGTCTTCCCATGGTATTCTCCGGAAGGTGGACAGATCAGGCACCGCGATTAGATCTCTATACCCATTCTCCTTATTGCTGACCTTCAGCTCCCGGAAGTAGGTCATGTCGTGCATGTCCCAGCCAAAGATGACAGAGCAAAATCCGAAGCCATCTTTGGCCACGGACAAGAATTTCTTCTTGGAGATGAGTTTGCCCCGAAGTATGCCGTCGACATCGACGCCGGCAAGCTTGACTTTGGTGTCATGCTTCAGAAGCTCCGGAAGCTGTCCGATTGTTATCGTCATTTGAGGAACATATATTTAGAAGCTCGCGGAGGTCTTCGGTTGCGGGGAAGCTTGCTAGAGATGCTAATTAGCTTGGAGTACATAGTTAAGCTACCGGCAGTCTTCGCATTTGCCTCTGTAGCTTAGCTGAAGTTGCAAACCTTTTACTTTGTACAATGGGCAATAAGATGTGTTGTTCCTTTGCCCCGGATACGGTATCTTGCTTTGCTTACTGTAACAACCGTCGCTTAATATCAACGTCATCGGCAGTACAGAGTAAACTCTAGGCATACAACAACAAGACCTTGAAACTCCCTGTGATAGGCCACGTAGAGCGCCGGAAAGTCTGCTGTGACAAGCGGATCATGTGATGTATCTAGCTTCATGGAAAGCTTCAGGGTGCTTTCCTTTATCTGGAGGAATTTTGGTGACCAGAGTACACTTCTTTATTTAACATTCGGATCAGAACACTTCTCAATTCGCCCACTTGGCGCTTTCAACAACTGTCTTGGTCCTCGCGTCCTTCTCTCTCGGCTAGTAAGACAAGTTTTCACCACCATTTCCTCTGGATTAAGTAGACTGTAGAGTGAGTGCTTTGTTCATTGCGATGAAGATGAAAGCTCACTTTGAAGTCGTCAGTTGATTCTCACTAGGACCCCGATATGGGTCGTCTCCAAGGAAAGAATGCTATTGTCACGGGGGCAGCGGGGTAAGTAGAGTAGAGGATCCGCCATGTCACATCCTCCTCAAAACTGACCTATGCCACTTCATCATGTCCCTTTCTCTTTGCTCGCTTGATATCTTTGCGGTTGCTTTTATGCGTGGTTCTGACTACTTTCCTGCGCGTAAGCCTCTGCAGATTTATTTCTGCTTTGGCTGCATTTCTCTTTGGTACTGATACGGGTTTTTCTTTACATTAGAGGCATAGGTTTGGAGACGAGCATTCTGATGGCTAAGGAAGGTGCATCCGTTCTTCTCGCGGACATCTCAAAACCTGCGTTGGAGAAAGCAATGGGACGACTCCACGAGATAGTTTCCAACTCCTCTGCTGTGAAGCTGGAGCCCTTTGTCTGTGATGTATCCAAGGAAGACAACGTCAAGGCCATGGTGGAGTACGTTGACGCGTGGGGTGGAGTTGACGTGATGTTCAATAATGCCGGCATCATGCACGCTGATGACGCAGATGCAATCGATACCCCTGAGAAGATCTGGGATTTGACGCACAATATCAACGTCAAAGGGGTCTGGTTCGGAAGCAAGCATGCTGTTTTGAGCCTGAGGAGACATAATAAAAAGAAGGGTAGTATCATCAACACTGCAAGCGTGGTGGCCTTGGCGGGAAGTGCAACTCCGCAATTGGCTTATACTGCCAGCAAAGGGGCTGTTCTGGCTCTGACTAGGGAGCTGGCGATTGTCCATGCTAGGGAAGGTATACCTGATGGCTCAAATGCTGCTAAACCGAGTAAGGTCTGACAGCCCTAGGATTTCGCTTCAACTCACTCTGTCCCGCTCCTTTGAAGTAAGTTTTCATATGCCTCACACCCACCCCAAGCTAACTCTGTCTTTCCCCCCAAAAGTACCCCGCTTCTCCAGGATTGGCTAGGCGACGACCAAGCGAAGCGTCATCGCCGAGAGATCCACTTCCCCACCGGAAGATTCGGTGAGGCTATTGAACAGGCCCACGCCGCTGTATTCCTTGCTAGCGATGAAAGTAGCTTTGTCAACGCAACCGATTTTGTTGTGGATGGCGGAATGACCAAGGTCAAATCGTCTAGATTCTCGATGTTCTATAAGTTCTGACTGACGGCAATTAGGCCTATATCACACCAGAAGGCCCTGCAACGGTACCGCCGGCGAATTTCGTTTCCCACCATTGAGCCCTCAAGATTCTTTGTCTACGTTGAGGGTCTGCTGAGGGTCTGACAGATGCTTTTGGATGGGAATCAATGTGCGCATTTTCAATTCTCCATGATGGCATTTCCTAGAACTAGAGAGATACACATGAATTCCTCATTTAAAAACACATATTCATCAACCATGTACTCCGTCGCTGCGTGATGAACTCCCTGATGAGTTACCGTCAACAAAGCAGAGCATGATGCTATCGGCAAATTCCGTTCGGATAAAGTCACGACAGGATAGCCGTGCCTAACCGGAATTCCACCACCGACTTGAACCCAACAGCACAATCTCATCAATTCATCCGTCCTGTCCACCATTGAACGTCCCGGTGTTCATAGAGAAATTGACCTTTTTGAGAGCGGTAAACCTCCATCTGCAACAGCGTACAATGTCCCCGCTCAGTCACAATCTTGCTCGCACTGCTATAAGAAGCCTGCGACAAGCGAACCCCGCGCTGCACATCTCCCAACGAAGTCTCCTCACAGCAGTGCCGCTGTCAACGTCAAAACACCCTCCTCGACCACTGCGAGCAACTCCGGCAGTTTCTGCAAGATTCGCAACCATGTCCGCTGTTCAAAGTACGGTATCCATTGAAGGCTCCACGCAAAAATACGATCATGAGATTAAGGATATTACCGAATTCATCCACAATTATAAAATTGACTCGAATCTTGCTGTATGTATACCTGGCTATTCGATTCTCGAGACTTGGAGGCGCTTTTAAGCTTCAATTCACATCTTTTGGGCTGATGTGGTTGCTTCCTAGTACGATACTGCTCGTTTCGTTTTCCTCGATACCCTCGGCTGCGGTCTCGAAGCCCTTCGCTTTAAGGAATGTACCAAGTTACTAGGTCCTACCGTCGAGGGCACAGTCGTTCCGCACGGTACCCGCGTCCCGGGTACCAACTACCAACTTGACCCCGTCAATGGCGCATTCAATATCGGTACCATGATCCGCTGGCTGGATTACAACGACTGCTGGCTCGCAGCCGAATGGGGCCATCCATCTGATAACCTCGGAGGCATCCTCGCCGTGGCTGACTGGATATCTCGAACCAATCGTGCGGGTGGGAAGAAGCTCGGAGGCAGAAAGGTGTTGAAGGTCAAAGATGTACTGGAAGGTATGATCAAGGCACATGAGATCCAGGGATGCCTGGCGTTGGAGAATTCATACAATAAAGTTGGCTTGGATCATGTTGTCCTGGTTAAGGTCGCCACGGCGGCAGTGGTGTCGAAGTTGCTTGGGCTTTCGCAATTGCAAACGGCGGATGCAGTCACGCAAGCCTGGGTTGATGGGCAGAGTCTTCGCACATATAGGCATGCGCCGAACACCATGTCGAGAAAATCGTGGGCGGCAGGTGATGCGTGCCAGAGAGCCGTTAACCTAGTCCTGAAGGTGCAACGAGGCGAACAGGGTGTGCCCACAGTTTTGTCTGCACGTGACTGGGGCTTCTACGATGTCCTTTTTAAGGGCAAACCATTTGAGTTTCAGAGACCATATGGGAGCTACGTCATGGAGAATGTCCTCTTTAAAGTCTCTTACCCGGGTATGCAGTCCGGCCTGGCCCTGAAATATATTCGATAGCGCTAACATGGGTATATTTCAATAGCGGAATTCCACTCACAAACCGCCATCGAAGCGGCGAAGAAGATTCACGCTACTCTGAAAGCCCAAGGCAAGTCCGCAGAAGACATTAAAGATATTGTGATTCGTACGCATGAGGCGTGTGTCCGAATTATCGACAAGCAATTCAAACCGATGACCAATTTCGCGGACCGCGATCACTGCATCCAGGTAATCGGATCCTTAGCCCTATTCCTCTTACAGACAATATATGCTTACAACAATGACAGTACATGGTCGCCACTATGCTTGTCTTCAACCGCCTAGAAGCAATAGACTACACCGACGGCGGCGAAGCCGCCACCTCGCCTCTCGTCGAATCACTCCGTGCACGCATCTCCTGCATCGAAGACCCGCAGTTCACCAAAGACTACCACGACCCATCACTCCGCAGCATTCCCAACGCACTTACCGTAACTCTCAAAGACGGCACTGTTCTCTCTGAAGTAGTGGTCGAAGCACCATTAGGCCACCGACTACGCAGGGATGAGGCCAAGCCGGAGATCCTGGCAAAATTTAAGAGACATCTGGAGCCGCATTTTGATGCGGAGAGGGTTAGGAAACTGGTTGAGTTAGGGAATGACCATGAGGGGTTGTTAGACATGGATGTGGATAAATATGTGGATTTGTATGTTCAGGAGTAGATCTTGTTGATGCAAGTGTAGTATAGGATGGAGACTTTGGATTTCTTTCGCCTTTTTTCTTCTGTGCATTAAGATTATCAAAGCCTTTAAATCTATATCACCTGCTCGTATTCAAGTCTCCCTTTAAAACCGCTAAGCCCGATGGTTATACATAATAGATAAAGTGAATTGAAACCTAACATATCCCATGAGCCATCTAATTAGCCTCGCTAGCTTTTTTAATTTAGATGGTAGGAATCTAAGATGGTGGAACGCCTAGCTAAACAGGATACGTAGTGAGACATTGGTATTGTTCACGAGTTACCCGGCAGCCTTGGCATATCTTGCCACGGAGTACCATAACTTACGAGTCGTATCCCTTTCCAATCAATTGAGTGACGACGTTAGAAATATAATTATTTCGTAGCTTACATTCTGAGAAATACATGGAGAATCACCATGGTGCTCACGATGACGGTGTTATGCTAGATAAACTTCCATTGAGGTTATCGGTCGAAGAGGAGTACGAATCCATCTCCGAAGGCGACGATGATATTGATGAGCTAGATCCCTTGAATGACGGGTCTCATTCGGGGAACACAGTGAATAGTATACGGCAGCGGCGAGGACGGCAGGGAATACGAACTGCTCGCGCTTATAATAGAGGAGAACCAGACAATAAAACCCGAATTTGGGGTCTCTTACAGCTGAGGCGGACGTGGTTGGTAGTAGCATTAATACTTGTAGCGAGCATAGCGTTATCGGGGATTCGTTGGATCCGCACATGGGTACGGATTGATGGAGTTTCTCCTGCGTGGTATCCAACGCGTGAGTCCTTTTCATTGCTAAGAGAGTAGAGTAGTAATGGTTAACCCGTCTCCCACTCACTAGCTCGCGGGGGAACCGTGTATTCATGGAATGATTCATATGAGAAAGCGGCGAAGATGGTGAGCAAGATGAGCTTGCTCGAAAAAGTAAATGTCACAACGGGGATAGGGTGGGGAATGGGTCTTTGCGTTGGTAATACAGGTAAGATTGCAGGTCAAATACGAAATCACCCGCTGATTGAATCTTGATTTTGTACAGGCCCTGCGTTAGGTGCTGGCTTTCCCAGCCTCTGTCTTCAAGATGGACCTCTCGGAATCCGGTTTGCTGACCATATAACTGCGTTTCCGGCCGGGATAACGACTGGTGCTACTTGGGATCGCAATTTGATGTACAGACGAGGGAGCGCACTTGGCCTCGAAGCTCGTCTCAAGGGAGTAAATATTCTTCTCGGGCCGGCGATGGGACCACTGGGGAGGATGCCGGCTGGTGGAAGAAATTGGGAGGGTTTTGGTTCTGACCCTGTCTTACAAGGAGTAGGGGCTGCAGAGACTATCAGAGGAATCCAGGAACAAGGTGTCATTGCAACAGGTACGTCTGGACCATATGTATTTCGTGATCATCTTGCGCTGACCTCGTGTGCAGCTAAACATTATATACTCAATGAACAGGAACATTACAGAATGCCGACCGGAGCACTACTTCACGCAATATCCAGTAATATCGATGACAGGACACTTCATGAACTCTACCTCTGGCCTTTTGCTGAGAGCGTGCGCGCAGGAGTAGGATCTATCATGTGTAGCTATCAGATGGTCAATAATTCGTAGGTTTCTATGGTCTATGTGTCTGAGATGGTTAACTGACGCGCTGCCACAAATAACAGTGATGCTTGCAGCAACAGTAAAACCTTGAATGGGATACTTAAAGATGAATTGGGATTCCAAGGTTTTGTTATGTCAGACTGGCTTGGACAGCGTAGTGGTGTTGGGTCCGCTCTGGCCGGCCTGTACGTTTTTGCTATTGTCTTTTTCATGATGGCTATTCGCTGATATGTCATAGGGACATGACTATGCCCGGTGATGGATTTGCTATGAAGGATGGCAGTTCCCTGTGGGGTCCTAAGCTTACCACAGCAATACTCAATGAGTCCCTCCCAATGTATCGTCTTAATGACATGGTGACTCGAATTGTAGCAGCGTGGTATCAGATGGGGCAAGACAATCATACCCTGTTTCCGCGACCACCCCCTGAAGGAGATGGAGGTCCGAACTTTTCTTCGTGGCAGAAGAGTAAAGTCGGCTCGATCCATTTTAATAGTGACGATGGGGTAACCGATGTTGTCAACCAATATATTGATGTTCAAGGAGAGGGGAAAGCTGCCCACGGTCTGCTAGCAAGAGAGATCGCGGCCGATGGGACGGTGTTGTTGAAGAACGACGACAATGTTCTTCCTTTAAGTCGGGATGGGTGGTCTAAGGAGGACATGGGAAAGGGCACGAAGTTCAAGGTTGCTGTGTTTGGTCAGGACGCGGGCAAAGGGAGAGCCTGCGAAGACCAAGGTTGTAACGAAGGAACGTAAGTGGTTACCCTACCAACTTAGTGCTCCGGCGGCATCGCTTACGGCGTATTAGGTTGGCATCAGGATGGGGTTCCGGAGCAGTGGACTTCCCATATCTCATTACTCCAATCCAGGCGCTCAATGCGACTTTCAATTCGGACACAGTAACCTTGATGGACTATCTCACCAACGATGTACCGCCACGAGGGACCGCAGAGGAGCAGGACTTATGCCTAGTATTCATCAATTCTGACTCTGGTGAGGGCTACATAACAGTTGATGGAATGATTGGCGACAGAAACAATCTTTACGCGCAGAAGAATGGAGACAAACTGGCATCTGATGTTGCGAAAAGATGTGGCGCCGGGAAGGGTAAGACTGTCGTCGTGGTTCATTCTGTTGGTCCGGTGGTGGTGGAGAATTGGATTGATTTGGACTCTGTCAAGGGCTTGATCTTTGCAAATCTGCCGGGGCAAGAAAGTGGAAATGCTTTGGTAGGGGTGCCTCTATGCGTTGTTGAGGACTTGGTTGTGTTGATGTTGAGCAGGTCGATATCTTGTTCGGGGATGTTAATCCCAGTGGCAAGCTACCATACACGGTTGGAAAGAGCTTAAAGGACTATGGCGAAGGCGGTCAGGTAATCTACAACCCAATCCTTCAGCAAAACTTCGACGAAAGGCTCTACATCGACTACAGGCATTTCGACAATGTGAGTTTGCTCCTCATTTCCTAGGAAGGTTCTCTGAAATGCAAGTTGACACAATAAAGCACAACATCGAACCCCGATATGAATTTGGCTTCGGGCTATCCTACACGACCTTCGATTTTACCTCCATCTCCATCACCACCACGAAACCAAAATCAGCTCTCCCTTCCCCCCGACCCACCTTAGACCTCCCTCCCCCTCAATACGACGAAAGCATCCCCCCCGCTTCCGAAGCCGTCTTCCCTGACGGTTTTCGGAAATTGAGAAACTATATCTACCCCTATATCCAGGGTACAGAAGAGA
Source organism: Sabuloglossum arenarium (assembly GCA_022345705.2). Taxonomy (NCBI): domain Eukaryota; kingdom Fungi; phylum Ascomycota; class Geoglossomycetes; order Geoglossales; family Geoglossaceae; genus Sabuloglossum; species Sabuloglossum arenarium. Next base: position 6,690 of record JAJDMY020000600.1, on the reverse strand, counting down.
TCAAGTTAGGGAAATACCCCTACCCAGTCGGCTACGACACGGTACAGTCCCCCTCTCAAGCCGGCGGCGGTGAAGGCGGGAACCCCAGTCTCTGGGACATCCACGCGAAAGTCACAGCCACAGTCACGAATTCGGGGTCCCTTGGCGGCAAAGAAGTTGCCCAACTCTACCTCTCCTTCCCCACCAACGTCTCCTCTCCTCCCCTCCTAGATGTCTTCTCAGCTCAAGGTCAAGAGAAAGTCGACTTCCCCGTCAAAGTCCTCCGGGGATTCCAGAAGATATATCTGGAGCCGAGGGAGAGTAGGCAGGTGGTGTTTGACCTCACAAGGAAGGATCTGAGTTATTGGTCGCCGGAGTGGCAGAATTGGATCATGCCGGTTGAGGGGGAGTTTGAGGTGTCGGTTGGGGATAGTTCGAGGAATTTACCTTTGAAAGAGAAGTTTTAGGCAAGGATCTTTATGTAGGATTGGGTGGGGTTATCGAGGTTGGGATTTTGTAGAAAACATGGGTTTTGGTTATTCTGGTTTTTGGGCTTTCTTCGTCTATTAGATCGGGAATGTTTGTATCTCATTACAAATCAGATCACTTTTACTTTCACCATTTTCTTTTTTTTCATGTCTGCTTTTGTCTTTTTGGTTTTCCACATGCACGCATCCTGCTTTTTACATTCCTCTCTCTGTGCTCAAGCAAGACATGTCCCCACAAGTCCGACAAATACCCTTCCTAACCATCTCATAAGAAAGAAGACGAGAATTCTCCAACGGGAGAACACCTTCCACGGCGACCTCCTTGGTGCGTGGAGACCATAACAGGTGAAGTGATTATGTATCTGAGGAGGATGGTCTCTTGTCTATACGCAATCCAACCCAGATCGAATATGTACCCCTTTCTGCTACGGTTATTCCACCAGCACTTCACCATTCCTAGCTCTTTCTTACTATATATATTTAACTTTCTTGGTATGTAGTTTGCTGCATCAAGTCATGCTAACAATATACGGAGAATTGAAATCATCCTTTCCATTACCTTTCCTGTTGGTGCGGGAGATGTTTCTTGAGCGCCGCCGTCATTTTTGTTGGTAAATGCATTCCGAATCGTCCCTGTCATCAATCGAGTTTCTGGTTTCGTGAATGAATGTTTCTGAAGGCGTTGTGGATTTAGGAGGTTTTTGCGGCGAGTATGTGGGAAGTCGAAAATGATCGTCGGATATGAGCAGTGGGCATCGACCGCCCGGATATATGCCGATGTCCAAGGTAGAAGAAAATTGCTGGGCTGCTCAAGGAACGAGCCTCTGTTAGTAGTCTCCACCTTGAATTCCCATATTTACTTGCTAATCTGGAAGACTATCACAAACTTGCAGATGCTGTCAGCAGCTTCAGAAGGGGACGACCTAAAAAAAAAAGGGATACGCTTGCAGCGAATTCCGAACGCGCAACCTCAAAAACCCACCAAAACCCCCTTCGCGCCTCTTCCAACCCCTGCAAAACACCTTTCCCACCACCTCACCGCCATAAAAACCACACCAAAAAAAAGAGCATCCTCGATTTAAGCAAAAAAAAAAAACTTGCAAGCCGGGAATAGAATGCCAGATCAAATGTGTCCGAGGTGCAATGGACTCCATTACGGACATAGCAACCCGTGTTACAAGAAAATCTCGCCGGTTTTTCAGGGCGTTAACCACTGAGCCACGAGCTGGTTCTTTTGGAAGGATGACTCTTAGCTTGTTTATGAACCACGTTAGTCAGTGCGCGCCCCTGAGCTGCGCGCGCGCGCGCGCGCGAGCGCGACCACCACCAAAACTCTTCTCCGCACAGCTGAACGCAATCCTCTAGCAGCGTCTCCTGCAAATAATGATCTCAGTTCTTTCTGGCATCGTGCAGGGTTTCGGGATATAAATTTCTAGTGTTGCAGTTCTAGCATGGAAGGAGTAGATACGGTCGGCGAAGGCATGCCACCGGTGCGATAAGGTAAGAGATACTTCTCTCCTGCGTGCGTGCGCCCTCTCCAGATCACACGTAGCAGATGGTTGAGTAAATTAACTATACATTAGAGAGCAAACGATTTTTCCTCGTTCTCTTGGCACGTCAAAGAAGTTCTGTTCTCCCTTGCCCCTATATCGCCAGTCCGGTCGCAAGCTCTCTCTACTCTACCCTGCTGCCTCCAGGAAGCCGAACCTATCCAGAATCCCACCTGTCTACCTAGGCCTGACCGCGAAAACTCCGTCCCTCGCTATATAAACCTCCGGTGTGTATCGGGGTCTTCGGGGCGGTCGAGCTCGGCTGCCCGGACATATCCCGTATAACTAATCTCTCTTCGAGATCTCTTCTCAGGATCTACTACCCGACAGCCAAAAACTAAGCCCCTTCTGTCCATTACCGATGATGCCCTGGGGCCTGTCTGAGATAGTATTAGGAGCGCAAAAAGCTCAGTTGGTGGGTGGGATTGGTGGGTGGGATCGAGAGTCTCTGAGAGAGGGCCTTGAGAAGCAAAGAGGAGAGTATACGCAAGAAGCCTGGACGAATGGAGTGGAGTCTATAACAGTCTAGAAGATGGCAATGCATGCCAATCGCAAAGTAAGCGGTTTATTGTATTTCTAATGCTGCTCCCCTTACTTCTATAGACAAGAAGAGAATCCACGCGTGTACGTTTATGTTGCGTCTATCCGCGTGCCCGCGTGCTGTGTTGTGTGCAAGGTGCCATATAACCCCATTACCCCCTCCTCTTCCAAAAAAGCGCTGATGGCTGGGACGAGGGTAAAGTAGCATACATATCCCAAAAAGCTGTTGGTGATATACTTTTCCAAGTCGTGAGTCTCTTAGGACACCGAATCCGAAGCACGATACGATCCTGAGAAAGAGCATTCCTGGTTTAGGTCTTTGGGGGGAGGGTGGTTGCACAAAGAGGGAGGCGTTGACGATTCGACTGCTTTCTTTCTCAGGTATTGAAAATTTTGGATGTTCTGGTTGTTTGTTGCAGAAGATGCGATACCTTCGACGGAGAGGCCTGACAGCAACGACCACCAAGACCAACACTAACCGGGAGCAGAGGGAATCAATTCTGCTGACTCCTAGGAAGTGTTTCCACTATCGGCACATGTGTAGATATTTGTGGTTGTGGAGTTGCGCAGAAACTTCATGCGACTCAAAATCATCTTCCTCTTGACATGATCGCAACACGATGCTTGAAAAGCTTCACGTTGCCTGAGAGATTTGACGGAAAAGCTGAGGCTCTAGAGGGCTGCTTGCTCATACGGTTGGTCGGAAGGCGCTGGTTCAACACTCAACACCACACCAACAACCAACACCCAGTCTCCTTTTCAGCCTTCAGAGGCCCCCAAGCACAACAACTCCATATCCCCATTCAATAGCCATAGCAGTGTGATAAATCAATTCAGCTATCTCTCAGGATGCTTTTCCACTACCGGGATATGTCAAAAGCGCTATGGCTGTAGAGTTGTGCGAAAAGAAACTTTAGAATTCAAAGTTATCCTCGTCGTGGCGCGATCGCGAACGCATCTTCAAAAGCTTCATGTTGCGCCCTGAGAGATTTGACGAAAATTTCGAAATTTCGAGGGTCGCTTACTCATACTACGCCAGGGCGCGCTGGCTCAACACCAAATACCACACCCAATATCCAACACGTAGCCCCTGTTGGAAGAACCCCAGACCAAACAGCTCACATCCCCATAAATTTTCCATCGGGAGTACGAGAGATCGATTCTCTTAACTCTCAGGAATCTTTTCCGCTATCCGTATCAACGTAAATCGCTATATTTGTGGAGTAATGCGAAATTTTTATCGGGTCCGGGAGTTGTCTTCATCGTGGCAGGATCGCGACCTCATCCTGAAAAGCTTCATGTTCCCGCCTGAGAGATTTGACGAAAATGTTGAAATTTCGAGGGTCGCTTACTCATACTACGCCAGGGCGCGCTGGCTCAACACCAAATACTACACCCAATATCCAACACGTAGCCCCTGTTGGAAGAACCCCAGACCAAACAGCTCACACCCCCATAAATTTGCCATCAGGAGTACGAGAGATCGATTCTCCTAACTCTCAGGAATCTTTTCCGCTATCCGTATCAACGTAAATCGCTATAGTTGTGGAGTTGTGCGAAATTTTTACCGGGTTCGGGAGTTGTCTTCGTTGTGGCAGGATCGCGACCTCATCCTGAAAAGCTTCATGTTTCTGCCTGAGAGATTTGACGAAATTTTTGAAATTTCAGGGTCGCTTGCTCATACGGTCGGTCGGCGCTGGCCCAACACCAAACACCACACCAAATATCCAACACTGGCTTCCTTCTCAGCCTTCAGAGGCACCCAAGAGGAATCAGCCCACAACTTCATAAAACTAGCCAACGGGAGCAAAAGAAATCAATTCTGCCAGCTCTCCAGAATCTTTTCCACTCTCGAAATCACCACATGCCCTTACGGTTATGAAGTTGCGCGAAAATTTCATCGCTCTCGAGAGCTATCCTCGTTTGACACTATCGCGAACCCATCTCCGTTGAGCTTCATAGAGATTTGATGAAAAATGCGGAAATTTCAGAGTGGGTTGCTTACTCAAACTCCGTCGGGGGCTGCACCGACCTCAAACACCGTATCAAATATCCAACAATCCCAGACCAAACAGTCCGATCCCTCATAAAATAGCTATCGGGGGGCATGAGAACTGGATTCTGCTAACTCTCAGGAAGCTTTTCCACTATCCAGATCTGTAAATACGATAGTGGTTGTGGAGTTGTGCGAAAAACTTGTAGAACTCAAAAGTTATCTTCGTCGTGGCGCGATCGCCAACGCATCTTTGAAAAGCTTCATGTTGTGCTTGAGAGATTTGATGAAAAATGTGAAATTTCAGAGCTGCTTCGCTTACTCATTCGGGGAGGGTGGACCACCTCACGTCCTTTTTCAAGCGTTCAGAGATCTGCAAGACAACAACGAGACCAGCAACCAGCCCCATAGACCAATAAATGGTCATCTGGAATACGAGAATTAGATTCTGCTGACTCCCAGGAAACTTTTCCGCTATCCGCATCCGTATATATCCTTGTGGTTTTGGAGCTGAGCAAAAATTTTGCGTGACTCAAACTTATCCTCGTCGTGACACGATCGTGAGCGCATCTTCAAAAGCTTCATGTCGAGACTATGAGAGATTTGACGAAAATATCCAAATTTCAGGTCCGCGTACTCATTCGATCGGGGCGCTGATCCAACATCAACACCAAACACCCAATTCTTAGTCTTCGTTCCAGCCTTCAGAGAGAGACACGGGTCCAATCATCCCATATCCTCATTGAATAGCAAATGCAGTATGATAAATCGATTCAGCTATCTCTTAGGAAGCTCTTACACCATCCGCCTATGCGTAGATCGTTGTGGTTGTGGGGTTATGCGGAAATTTCCAACGACTCAAAAGTTATCTTCGTCTTGGCAGGATCACGACTCTATCTTCGAAAAGCCTCATAGAGATTTGATGGATTTTTTGAAATTTCAATTTCGCTTCCCTCCCAATTCGGTTAGGCGCCGCGTCAGCTCGACCGGGCCCCTTTTCGGTTTGCCCTCAAGAAACGAAACACTTCAATAGCCACTTCACATCCACAAGTGGTGCATATAATTCTCGTACTTCCATAGCAAATGCCAAGGCACCGTATGGTGTTGTAGTCGTCCAAAAGATCGTCGGATAACGCAGAGGAGCTCAATAAACGCGCAGACCCCTCCCTTTCGCAGCGAAAGCCAGTGAATATTATCCCCACGCTTCTGTGGACCAAATCCACCATGCTCACTTCACCGATAGCACGGAGTTCAGTGTGCACGTTTCATCTACAAAGAACATAGCCACCAGATGAAAAGATTATGCTACGAAGAGTAGATATAAAACTAGTATGAGCGCTGAAAGAGTTTAAATTCCTCCGATCCTTCGATCAGAACACGAGACTGACCTCCGAGAGAGGCCTTCCATCAAGTATAAACTGGTCAGGGCTAAAACATGTAGAACTAATATAGACACGATATTGCCACTGGAAAGATACCAATTCGCAAGTTAGTATCCGCTATATCATATCACTCGACATGAAGGCGCCAAGCTAGGAGTTGCTATAAAAGGTTGATGCGTAGCGCCCTTCCAATGAACGCGCCACGGGGTAGCGGAGCGGTCGCAAACTTTCTTCGGCTTCGGCCACAGTGAGTAGATGATAAGAATTATCCCGATAGATGGTCTAATAAACTTTTTAATATACGTGTAACTCCGTAGTTGCAGAGGTTTGATATCGTCTTTATGCGAGGTGAAGTCACGATGCTTGGCACCAGCTGATGGTCCAGGCTTCCCTTCCGTATCAACATCGCCAAAACAGATCGTATACTCGGCTTCCCCATACTTCCGCTATGTAATCACTCCCCGGTCCAACTTCTAGGCAAGCGCCCGAAGGCGACGATGAAACGGTCTAGAGTCCCCGGGAGGATAACCCATCTGGCAAGGCTGGTCAATGATGTCTAATGAATAAACGAGGGCATGAACCGGACGGAAAGAGTGGAAGTTGCTGAATTATATGAATACCTCAGACACCTGAAATCTAGGTATTAGCAATAGGCATTGAATGATCATGTAAGGTAGCTTCGAGGTTTATGTCTTCTTCATTAACAAATCTCATAATTTCACCTTTCATCCCTTGCAACTATCATTACTCCTGTTTTG
>JAJDMY020000599.1:0-14689 GCA_022345705.2 Sabuloglossum arenarium | reverse complement strand
AAGAGGAAGGCTCCTAGAAGATAAATGGAGATTGCGGCTGGGATGTCTTGGAGCTGAAAGGGCAGCTGAGCAGACCTTCACAGGTCATGAGATGACTCACGTTAAAAATATCCCTCTAGAGATCGCATGATCATTCCGACTTCTTCCTTCACCGATAGGTCTGCGGGACTGAAAGTTGTTTTGTAAGTCGTAAAGGATGAGGAAACAATGAGGATAGTCGTAATCGACGAGAGTACTGGTGCAAGACTGCAATATACGTTGAGCTTTGCGGGGCCGCTTCAGCCCTCCGGAACATTTTCGATAGCCTGCGCAATAACACACCACGCTATTTTTAGGATCAGAATTATATAGATTCATAGAGCTTAATCCCAGCCACGAGTCCAGAAATGTTTAGAAATCCGAGTCAGAGTCTGTAGAGGCTATGTGGACTTTGATTATGCGCTGAAATATTCCGGTCGGGGAAGGCAGTTGGGTATCCCAGTCCTTTCCTTAAATTACATGTGTAGGCATAAATTTACTCGGTACCTAGAATTTAGTGACAGTTGCCGCTTTGGCTCATCGTCTTACCCCCCGTCTTAGTTCATACATAGATAGAATGAATACTCTGTAAGCGACTGAAAACCCAACAACAGAAAACTCCCGATTTGTCAGCGCGGACAAGCAACACGTCTACGCGGACATCCAACCACCCAAAAAATGCCAAATCCTCACGAAACCAACCATGTCCGACTCACCGCTCCCCACAACCTCTTTCCCATACCACGCCCCTACCATCTCCGCTCTCCTAATCCAATCCCCATTTATCCTCCTCCTCAATGCCACAAACCACCTTCTCGACAACCTGCTCTACTGCGGACTCCTCGGACAAGTGTTCGTTGGCTTCGCTTGGGGGACTCCGGCTGGGCGAGGAGGTTGATGATGTGGTTGTGCTGTTGGGGTATTTGGGGCTTTAGTGGTTTTACGGTGGTCAAGGTCGTTGTCAGGGTGGTTGGGGTTTCTATCGGGCTGGTTATTGAGGTATTGCGCTTTGTTGCCAGGCCTTTGACCCTCTAGCTGAATGAGCGGCGGTTGATCTTAGAGTGGATGTCTCGCTACAGGAGGTATGCTATGCTGTGCTGAAGATTCATACCGCCATTCTCATTGTTTGCCGGAACAGCTTTCGCTGGAGCGTCTAGTCTCGATCCTCAACTGTCCAATCACTCCCCCAGTCAGACATCCCCCGCATGATATACATGATACCTCAACCCCCTTGGGGATATAACCCCAGGCGTTCTCGCTTACCGTGCCGCATGCACTTCTCCGTAAGCCATAACTCGATTCGGCGCTTTAGCGCGAGGGACTTTCTATAGCAGGACACATCATCCCTTGTGGGACGGGACGGGATGAGAGGGATTATCTGCGCGGTGCTCGAGCGCTGGAGCTTATGGAGGAGCAGGAGTGAGCGATTTTTGTGAACGGCGGATGAGAGCTGATGAGAGAGGCTGTGCAGCTTTTGATTGAACGGATTTTGGGTTTGGACGAGTCGGTTGTGAAGCCGTTGTCCACGAGGAGGAAGCTTGAATGACTGGAGGTGGTGTGGTGATGGGTTGCGCGAAAATTCGCGTCCCACATGCATTTTACCCTCCGCTATTTGAACCTCAAAGTGCTCTCAGCTTTTGTTTTGGAAAAAATAGCCTTTCATCATCTTTCTTCCTCGTTTTGTCCGCACAGTTAACTATCGTGGATAATTTTATCGGTTTCCCGAGGAATGGACGACGCAGCCGGGAAACCAACCTCCGCCACCGCTCGTATCCGATATGCCATCGATGACGTCGACATCGAGGGATCCCGTGGCGGTGGGCGCGGACATGCTCTCAGACGACAAGGCTCGGTCGCTTCAGAGCTCTCGATCCATAGCGCCGCCCCAAGTAGAGTCATTGAGCCTGAGGCGGTGCTTCCGATCACATACAGAACACTGTAGGGTTTCATATGGTTGATTGATTGATGAGGGGGTTTTCTTATTGGCTGATGAGGATGTTTGTGCAGTTCGTATGAGGTTGATGAAACACTTGAGAGGGATCGCGCAGCTGCCAAGGAGAGGAAGGAACATGCTGTTACTGGTGAGCAAAAACATCTTTCCTTTGTATTGTCCTGCAGCATGTATGGCATCATGCATGCTAACGAGCTCCTCTTTCTAGAATTGGTGGACCTCGAATGGCACAAGATCACCTCCTACGAGCTCTTCCGCCGCCTCTCTACCTCCACCTCCCACGGCCTCACCAACGAGCAAGTCAAGGCCCTCGTCACCACATACGGGAAAAATGTACCCACACCACCTCCCTCCCGTCTCTTTCAGAAGATCATGGGCTACATGTTCGGTGGTTTCGGCTCCATATTACTCGGTGGCAGTGTACTAGTGTTCGTCTGCTGGAAGCCGCTCGGCAACCCACCCGCTCCAGCTAATTTGGCGCTTGCGATTGTCCTCTTTATTGTGTTTTTGATACAAGCATTTTTCAATGCATGGCAGGATTGGTCGTCGTCCAGGGTCATGGCTTCGATCACGACGATGTTGCCGGATCAGTGTCTTGTCGTGAGGAATGGTGAACAGACGAGGCTCAGTGCGGTAGATTTGGTTCCGGGAGATGTCATCTTGATCAAACAGGGGAATAAGCTACCAGCTGATATCCGCCTTGTGGAGATCTCGACTGATGCGATGTTTGATCGTTCTATATTGACAGGTGAGGACTTTTTACCCCCTTTCACGGACATCTAGCGTTGTTCTAAATTGAAACATGAACTTGATACTGATATAATACTGGCGATTGCATCGTAGGCGAATCTGAGGCAGTACCAGGCACTGTTGAATCTACCGACGACAATTACCTCGAGACTCACTGCATTGGTCTCCAGGGGACACACTGTATATCAGGGAGCGGTGTTGGCATCTGTGTCGCAATCGGAGACAACACGGTCTTTGGTCAGATCGCTAAGTTGGCGAGTAAGCCCAAGCAAGGCATGACGACATTGCAGAAAGAAGTTCTCCGTTTTGTCCTCATCATCGTCACTTTTATCGTCACGATAGTCATCTTAGTTGTCATTCTCTGGTGAGTAGGATCTGTCTAGCTTCCCTGGAAAGTATAAAGTTTCTCGCCTGCTAACAGTTATATCAATTATTTCAGGGCGTCATGGCTACGCAGGCGTCACCCAACTTGGATCAGCGTCCCGGGATTAATCGTGGACTGTGTCAGCATCGCCGTGGCCTTCATCCCTGAAGGCTTGCCCATCGCGCTAACAACAAGCCTGACTATCGTCGCGAACATCATGCGGAAAAACAAGATTTTGTGCAAGTCCCTAGCAACTGTTGAGACATTGGGAGCAGTCTCTGTCATATGTTCAGACAAGACGGGTACATTGACCAAGGTGAGAAATATCCTCCTCCTTTTCCTTCCCTTGCTTGCTTTCAGCATTGGGGAGTATTACCATTACTAAAGTACATGCATGCAGAATAAAATGTACGTCACGGACTCTTGGGTCGCTGGGTCAGAATACACCCCCGAAACTGCCAGAGACGAGCTAGTCCGCCAAAAGTCCCAGCCCGACGACCAGTCACACAATGTTAAGAACACAATCGACCAACTCCGCGTCCTCGCCGGCCTCTGCAATGCCGGGGAATTCGACGCCTCCACATCGCACCTCCCACTCCACGAACGAAAAATCAATGGCGACGCCACAGACCAAGCCATACTTCGATTCTCGGAAAGTCTTGGATCGGTCACGGACCTTCGACGCGAGTGGGTCAAGGTATTTGAGATTGCGTTTAACAGTAAGAATAAATTCATGGTGAGGGTTATGGCGCCAAGGAAAGGTTCGAGTGCGTTGGAGGATGCGGTGTCGGAGAGTGAGCGGAGGGGTTTTGGGGATGGTGATTTGTAAGTTGGAGTTTCTATCGAGGACTCCTATAAAATACAGCCTGGCGAACAACTAACGGACTACCATCACCCAGACTCCTCCTAATCAAAGGCGCCCCCGACGTCCTCCTCAACCGCTGCACTTCCCACACCGCCCAAGACTCCAGCACGAAACCCCTCCTCACCTCCAACATCACATCTATCGAGAACACCAAGGACTCCTTGTCTCGCCAAGGAAAACGGGTTATCCTGCTCGCTCGCAAAGTTATCCCGCTGAAGACGAGTATGTCGCCGTCGTCGTCGAGTACGGCGTTTGAACGCGAGGTTATGGATGCTGCGAGGGAAGGGTTGACGTTTGTAGGGATGGTAGGGATTGTGGATCCACCGGTTTGCCCCCTAGTTATATGTCAGTTATTTTTGCGGCGCATTTGCTGATATTACTACTTTTTCCGTTTGCAGAGAGATGAGATTCCGAAAGTGGTTCGGATATTGCGTGGTGCTTCCATCAGGATCTTCATGGTACGTACATACATATATGCACGCCAAATCCCGTCAGCGCGAATAGAAATACTTAACTTCCTCCACAGGTAACCGGCGACTTCAAACTAACCGCCCTAGCTATCGCTAAAGAATGTGGAATAATCACCAACCCCAACACCACCCACGACATCTCCTTCCTCTCCCGCACTCCCACTCCCACACTCACCCCTTCCGAAAAGGACAACACCTCCCCATCCCCCACTACTCCACGTTCAATCGTCCTCAGCGGTCCCGAGCTCATCACCCTCAATGACCACCAATGGAACCACCTCAACCTCTATGAAGAAATCGTCTTTGCGCGCACCACCCCTGAGCAAAAGCTCCGCATCGTCCGAGAATTCCAAGCCCGCGACTACATCGTCGCCATGACCGGCGACGGCGTCAACGACGCACCATCCCTCAAGGCCGCAGATATTGGCATCGCACTCGGTAGCGGCAGCGACATCGCGATCGAAGCCGCAGACATGGTGTTGCTGGATTCCTTCGCGGCGATCGTGGAGGCGGTACAGTATGGGCGTCTGGTCTACGACAACCTGAAGAAAACGATCATTTATCTGCTGCCGGCGGGGAGTTTTAGTGAGCTGTGGCCTGTGGTTACGAATGTTCTTTTTGGCTTGCCTCAGATCCTGTCGTCGTTCTTGATGATTATAATTTGCTGCTTCACGGATTGTGCGGCGGCCATTACGCTGGCTTATGAGAAACCGGAGGCGGATGTCCTGCTAAGACCGCCTCGCAGTCCGAAGAAAGATCGGCTTGTGGATACGAAGTTGATCTTTCATGCGTACTTCTTCATTGGTATCATCGAGTGCTTTCTTTCCTTTGTGATGGCCTATTGGTATATGGAGGTACGTAGTTGTTCTTTCACCATTCTTTATTTTTATTTTATGAGGATGGGATGGAGTGGAGGAATCGAGGTGATGGGTTGCTGATCTGTGGGGAATATAGAGGAAAGGTGTCCCGTTCTCGGCGATGTGGCTTACATACGGGACCCTGGACCCGAAATACGACGCGGCATATGTGACACAGGTTACAAATGAGGCGTCGTCGATATACTTTATCAATCTCGTCATCATGTAAATCTACCTTAGCCTACGCTTCTCTTCCCTTCTCTTCCGCTAACCGCCAAAACAACCAACAGGCAATTCTCCAACCTCCTCGCGACCCGCACCCGCCGTCTCAGCATCTTCCAACAGCCTCCCATCTTCAACAAAGCAACCCAGAACCTTCTTCTCTTTCCTGCCATGGCCTTCGCTCTATGCATCGTCATTTTCTGTGAGTTCTTCCTCCCTCCCTCAACACTGCCCATTTTTCTTTCCGTTCTTTTCTTTGCCTTTGCTGATATATTGTGAATTTCTTAAAACCAGTCTGCTACATCCCACCGCTGCAGAATGTGCTATCCACGACAAGGGTGCCGGTGGAGAATTTCTTCTTGCCCGTGTCGTTTGGATTGGGGATTTTGTTCCTGGATGAGGCGAGGAAGTACGCGGTTAGGAGGTGGCCGAAAGGGTACCTTGCAAGGATCGCGTGGTGAGGGAGAGGATTGGGCATCAGTTTTCCCTTCCCCACGCAAGCCACAAACTTTTCCCCTCATTACTCCATACTTGTTCTTCGCTCGCAACCCACGGGTTTTACCTGTACCACGGGGATAAAATCCCTCGCTAGCGCCGGGTAGCGTATATAACGGGGATGTTTATCTTATCTTGCCTCGTTCCTTGTTCACCCCAAACTCGAGCCGAACAGAGCCGAACCGAACCGAACCGAAACCTGGAGTGAACCCTTATCCTAAGCAACTCAACGCCGCTTCCGTTCCACCTCTTTCCTCTTCCAATCAACAAAAATGTCTATGGTACCTGACGGAGAAGAATTCCACTGCGGAGGAGGTCACGGAGGACACGGAGGAGGAGGATACGAAAAACCCCCCCAGCAACCAACCGTCACCAAGATCGTCCACATTGTTCTCTTTGGATTCAAACCTAGTGCCTCGCAGAAGGAAATTCATGATGTGCGTATACCAATCCACCTACCCCAAGCTACATATCCAACTCCGCCTCGCCATCTAGAATTCTAACATCATTAACGTTATCCACTCCCAGGTCTGCCAACGCATGCTCGCCCTCAAAGACCAATGCATCCATCCCACGACCAACAAACTATACCTCAAATCCTCGGTTGGCGGACTCGACAACAGTCCCGAAGGTCATCAGGTTCGTCCCTCCAAATCACCCACCACAATTCATCCTACCCTCCACTCCAGAAAGCAAGTGGCTGACGAGAAGATATGATTTTGGTGCACGCAGTGTGGTTTTACGCATGGCTTCGTGGTGGAGTTTGAGAGCGCAGAGGATCGGAATTATTACGTCGAGAAGGATCCGAATCATCTGGCATTTGTGAAGAGTATCAGGGAGGTGGTGGAACGGGCGGAGGTGATTGATTTTGAGCCGGGGGTTTATTGAGGGGGTGGTTGGCGAGATCTGATCGATCGATCGATCGATGGGCGGGAGATGCTAGAGTTTGGTTTTCTAGGATAGATATTCATGCCCTGGTGTGTAGGCTGAATATCCTAGTTGACGGTCCTTGAATGTTGTGCTGTATGCCCCGTACTCGGTAGCATACAAAGAGGCTAGAATTCGTCGCATGTAAACGACGACATCTCAGTTGTCATCAAAACCCTCTCGCTTGTCAATGCGAAGCAGGCAATCCAGTGCTGAGGTGTAAGAAGTGGTGGTCGCTCATCAAAATCTCTCCGCCTCCAGCTATTGCTCCACCACCTCCCGTCATCACTCCGGCATGGTTCTACTCTTTGTTGGAAACGAAAGCACAAAGTGGGAACTGGGTACATTCTCTTACGAAGAGTTTCTCTCGATCTGCCGCTCCATCTAAGGCGAAAGCACATAAGATGCCCATCGAGCACAAAGGGAATTCGCGTAAATGTCGGCACGGACAGACGACAGGTCGGCACGGACAAGAACAAGCACCATCACGCGAAATCTATCGAGATCAGGAACCGCAAGCAACTACACCATCAAGCAAACAACGAAACCGCGATTAAAGAACACGTAGTAAACAACTGGAACTGAAGTAGCGGCAACAGACTCGAGCTCATTGTGGCCGGTGTGGGTTGTCTCACCGGCTCTGCTATCCACAGTCCCAACACAAGGCCAGAAGCAGACTCATCACGACTGCCAAGCAACAACGACCACAATCAACAGAGTATAACTGCCTCTGCCACCAAGTAGTATGAGTCTATATGAGTAGACCAGATGATTCTATTATGCTATAACAGAGAAGTTTAGCTGACAAGACGATTATAGTTATAGTAGATTCGTAGCTAGTTAATCGCTTCTATCACCGCATGTTATAGATATGTGTCTCATCGATATCGACACAACTAGATTGATAAGTCAACAACAACCAAAGAGAACAGGCCATACCCCTGCTTTCAGGCAATCCCATGCCATAGAAAATAATAGACATAATTTGTTGGTCATTATACTAGCCTATAGTACTGTCCCTGAGCTAGCGCAAATACTACCCTGTTATTGCACGCAATCATATTATTTATTCAACTAGAAATTAAATTATACTGTATTATCTAGTAGACCTTTGCAAGAATAGCATACAGTGGTGCTGGTAGACATAAATTGTCCTTCAAGAGTAAAGTGTTCAGGACATGGCAAACGCGAATGGGGTACTCCGCTCGTCGAGTGGTGTATGCCGCTCATTGATATTGGCAAGCGGAGGCCTCCAGCCATCGACGCCGCTCGACGAGCGGCGTGCAACACAGCACTATATGTGATAAACGCAAGGCTATAAGTATTATTATAGTAATCTTACCACCATTCTTATATAATATGCTTGTTCCACAACAACGGGCTATTAGCCTACAAGCACAGCGCCACGTACGTGTTCGTGGATGCGGATAAACAAGTGTATTCCCCGGCACACACACAGAGTCTATTGCGGCGAAGAGCGGGAGTCGTATGATGTGTCGAGTGAGAATGCGACCAATGGGGTAATTCAGGAGGATTGGATGGTACCGCGCATGTCAAGTGCGTCCTTGATTGACAAGCTCCTTGCTGGGGTTATCGCCCTCTGATTGTTTGATTCCTGAAGTACTACTTTTTATACCCTGTGAGCACTCTCGAGGTAGTCTCACCTGCTTTAATAACACACACGTCACTGGAACACTTCTTTTCATTTGAGTTATCCACCACCCGAAATGCCATTTGGTGGTGGTTACGAAACTAGGGACATGTCTTCTTGCCATCCGCTCCTAAATTTACTAGTGCACGAATTCCGACGGAGTACTAAGATAAATGCGTTGAGGAGAAAGTCGGCTTTTATCCGAGCAAGTCAGCACTATGGAGCTTTTCGTGGGCTTCTCGGGAGGTAGAAAGATGTAGTATTCGCTAGCTACGAGAAGGAAATAAGAAGGGGTTCCGTC
This sequence comes from Sabuloglossum arenarium, assembly GCA_022345705.2. Classification (NCBI taxonomy): domain Eukaryota; kingdom Fungi; phylum Ascomycota; class Geoglossomycetes; order Geoglossales; family Geoglossaceae; genus Sabuloglossum; species Sabuloglossum arenarium. The sequence goes on along the minus strand of JAJDMY020000599.1, from coordinate 5,818 downwards.
GCCAAGACCACGCAAAATGCTTCGCGGGGAGCCCGCGAGCCACTACTCCTCAGCCAACCCCCGGGCTCCACAGCACTCTTTTTCTTCCAGCTAAACAAAGCGCCTCTGCACCTAGGATATCCTCTCCTCGAATTTTCCCTCCGCTCATCTGACGGACATGTTTTCCCTTCTATATCTATCCTACTATACGTGCCTCGACAAAGTAAAGAATTCTTGCTTGCTTAGAACCATCTCCACTTCTCTTCTCCTATTATCTGATCAATGCCGAATACGCCTGTGATCATATCGTTATTCACGAACGTTCTGGAATGTTTTCGTAGAATTGGAGATAATAAAATACATTGATGAGTTGGTGAGAATGTTGCCTGCGCCGAGTGTAGAGAAGAGTATGAAAGATACTGACGTAAATAACATGTTTTCAATGAGCTCCTAGAAGGAAATAAGCTACACCGTTGGTAATCCTAGAATATCAGTCGAATCTCGTAAAATACCCCCGCATCCGCCTCCTCCCCAGTATCCTCACCACCTCCACCCGCCCCGTTCACCCTTTCGAATTCCACTCTCATATCCTGGTCCTCCTCCATCCTACCCACAACCTCATCATCGATCTCAACACATCGACCTCGTTCGTTTATATGCACAGCTCGCAGGAAGCGAGCTGGGTTAAAGTGGAATTTTGTGGCGATGCTGGTTATAAGAGACGGGAGGTCGCGGTGGGGGAGGTACATGGCGCGGTGATAGGGGGAGGATGGCTGGTGGAGTATGTGGAAGCATGCTGCGGCTAGGTAGGGGTTGTCCGGAACTTTGAGCAAGTGTTTTGTCGGGGGGGGAGTTGTGGTCACGTACCTGGTTTTAGATGAGACTCTGATGGAGGACTGTATGATGAGTCGAAATCGAGGACTTCAATCCAGCTGCTCGGCATATCAGTGTCACCTCGCGGTAGCTTCTGTACCCGCACTGGCTGACCCGATAGGTTCGCCGGCTGTTGAGGACTTGAAAGTCGTAGCGACTCCATGGTGCCTGTCGGCGGTGCTATCGGTCTCCACTGGCCGTGGGTTATTGTTGACTGAGTCGGGGATTCGAGGAGAGGGCGGAGGATGCCATGAGGATGCCAAAGTGAAGTGGGGGTCCGGGAACGGGAGAGGGGGAGGGAGGGTGATGTGAGGCGTGTTCTTTGTCGTTGTTGCTGCTGCTGCTGTTGCCAGAACGTGCTGTCCTTAGGCGAGACTTTTGGGAGGTTCCGAGATTCACCATTGAGTTGGACGGGGTGAAGATCTGGATCGTCTTCCTTCTCTCCACGAAGGCAGAGGACGCTAACAGGTCTCGTGCTGGTGAACATATCCCGCATCGACTTGACTTTTTCATGTATATCTTCCTCAGTCGTAAAGGCTTGTCCTACAGCAGAGGGGTTCACAGAAGACATCGATCCAGTTCTCCTGTGCTTTGTCGCCTTGCCGGGCGGTGAGCCATTTCTGCTAGCTGACGAGGCAGCATTTGTAGTAATCACCATCATCGACGACGCACTTCGTTTCCCTTTCCTCTCCGAGTCTATAAAGATCCCACTCTCGGCTTGGAAAAGTTGCTGCTCGAGTTTGGAGATGGCTTTCTTGACATGCATGACGTCGTTTGTCAGTTTCCGTTCTGCGCCGTGGTCGCGGAATAGCTTTACTTTGCAGAAGCAGATCTCTGGTTGGGCTTTGGGAGATGGATGTGGAGAGGTGGAGGTGGAGACGACTTCTGTCTTCGCGCAGAGGCGGATTGGCAGGCCCTTGACACCTTTGGAATGACTGAAGTCGGTCGAGAGGAAGTTGAATCGCACAGTGGCTTTGCAGTCCGCCGAGCTGCTGCCTGGTTTGGGTGTCCAGAGCACGGAAAAGCCATCGAAAGAAGCGATGTCGAGATCTACCGTTGCTCTCTTTCCGTCGCAATCTGGGTATTGGTTGATCATTACATATTCGACAGCTTGAAGTTTCCCACCACGTTGGTGAGCTTCCCTGTTTCCTCTACCTTCTTGCCAAAGCCGCCAACAAGTCGAAGGCATCTTTCGCTGCTCCTCGTCCTCGAATGAGATGCAGATGGCCGTGCGGTATTTGACAGGTAGCGGTCCTGGTGTTGTTTCGGGTGTGGTGTCTATTATGGAGACCGAGTAAGCCTGGCCTTTGTTCAAGTAAGTCACTGGTATCTCATCGGCTCGTTTAATCATAGCCGTTGGCGCATTTAGTGTGACGCGAAACCGAAAACTGCAGAGCAGCAATAACGGGTTAACCGCAAGCCCAGAAAAACATGGTCGACCGACCGTTAGTCCAGCGGGGGTTCGGGTCCCCTAAGAAAATCGTTCTCTTTCGGTGCAACGCCACGACTATGAGACGTAAAAAGAGTGAGATGGAAATACTAACTTTTCCGAAGACACCGGAAGAGGTGCGGACAAGCTTGTATTATATGGGGAAGGAGAGTTCATGATCGGAGAGTCATAACGCATCCCAGTATCCATGTCCATATCATCTTCATCTCCCGAAGCGTCGATCAACTCCGTGTTGGATGGCTGATGTGGAAAACCCCACGTCGGAGAGAATGGATGCGCAAGAGGGTTCAGGTTATGGAACTGGTGAAGTTGTATCGTCTGCGGTGGGAAGCCGTGCATATACACCATCGATCCAGCGTGCACTCTGTCGTGGTAGGTGGTAGATAATGACAGCGACGGCGTTGCTGAATTCATCCGCCGCATTATGCCGGGAGTACTTGTGGAGCCATCTTGGTTGTGGTAGAAGATGTCGAAGTCTCTAGGGGTAGGTGTGCAGGATTCCAAAGCTCGATCTGCGAAGATAGTGGCAAAGGAGAACTGGTCTGGGTCGGGCGATAACGGCGTGAACCGCCATGGTTCGTGGGACACGCGGGGCGTTATGTCTTGATCATCGAGATGTTCAAGACTCCGATCTGGACTTCTGAAAGGCGAAGACTCTTCCGTCAGCTAACACTCTTCACTTTGTACTTCCAAAGATCTTCTCTACAGATTAACTGATCGTATTCTGCGCGAGCCCGGCTGCCGCACACTCGATGAGAAAGCAAGAGAAGCGAACGACCATACCCTCGTTGATCCGACGATGAGCGGTCCGTAAGGTCGAAGCTGACTGGAATTCGCCCTGAACCTGCGCCCGCAGATGATCTGACACTGCCTACTCGGGGATACGCTTGTCTAAAGTTGACGTAGAGCTCGTCTGCGGGTTTCTGGGAGTTTGTTCTATTGTTTTGTCTCTCCGTCAGCACGGCCCAAGCAAAGAAGAAGCGGGGGAAAGGGCCCAATCTTGCGCCGCAGATCCGCAATTCAATCCGCACGACGCGAAATGAGTTGTTACAAGACGACTGCAGAGCCACTCCAACACCAGATAAGCCCCATCCGCCAAGGCAAGATTGAACATTGAAAAACGGACTGGATAAGCTCACCGATGACGAAACATTTTCGAAATACTTGTTGCGAATGATCAGGACGAGACGAGACGAGAAGGAAGTTCATTCCAGTGTGACAAAGCTATTATGTAGAGCTCAAACATCAAATCCCAAGATCCGATCGATCAAGCCTCAAAGTTCGCAGCGGAGGCCGGCTCCGCGAAGTAAACCATGCCCGCAGAGCGCCCGCATCAAGCCACATCCTCTCAGACCCGTACTCAATGGCCTTAGATCGTGACCAGGGCGTCCGAACATGTGTCCTTTCCCCATGTCTACAAGATATTGGATATGGTCTCTTTTTCAACGGACGGGCCAAGAGAGAGCGATGTTGAAACGGTGAGGCTCGGGTGCAAGATAACTGACTAGGACAGACAGCCAAGCCTAGTTGGGAATAGACGACAGACAGCCGTGAGGCTGCCGATCGACGATCGGAGGTTTTTCGCCGTCGCACAAAGTCCTCTAGCACATCCGCTACGGAGTTGTTCTCCTGTCCTCTCCCATCCTGCCTTGGTGATCATGCACGGACTACGCACGGCACATCCTACAGGCGTATGTGTTCTAATTCTCCGAACTCTGATGCCGCAAGTCATTACGACAGTCTTATTCGTGAGAACCAGCGGACGAGATTTCCGACCGGATGATAACGCTGTCCGCGGTGGTTCTGGAAGGAAAAGGAACCCTCCCGGTGTCTTGGACCATATTGCATCTCGCAAAGCATCACGCCACCAAGCGTGGGCTCTCACTCCATAATCGGAATGGCTTCTTCACGGAAACTCTAGATAGGTTAGCGTAAATGGCCGTGTCAATTCTCGAGTATACTCATGAAGCCATACGATCTTTTGTCTCGCACCGCCCCGATATGTTTTCCACCATATGTTGTCCCCTATAGTTACCGGATGGGATCAAAATCGTTGTGAGGCTATACAGTGTGCCAGAACGGCGAAGTGATACAATATCGACTATTGAGAAAACAGGCCAGCCTTGATATATCAATTTGTTCTCAAGTGACATCACCCATACGCATTGCCCGGAGTCTGAATCTGCATACGTCACGACAGTTACATGACGAAGTCGCGATCAATAAGTAGCTCGCTGTTATGGCTACAAACAAGCAACTGCGAGAGGAACCTCCCTAGAAACATGTCTTTCATGATCGAAGCAGATCTCTAATTATCCGGTTTTGGCAGATTTCGTCAAAGCCAAGTCTACATGCAACGACAAGAGCTAAGGAGTGTCCACGGAGGAGCGAGCTACGAAGACAGCAATTAATTACACGGCAACAATTAGATGACATGCGCTCAAGAAACCCACGGCTCTCCTACAATTTATGAATCCTATTTTTCAATCTTTTCTTCTCGAGATTCAATATGACGCATAGCTGGGTTTACCGTGGCTTTTCCTTTTCCTTTAGCCTTAGGCTCATTTGCGTTTCTTTCTCTAATGCTATACACGCATTCTCCAAGTCACTATAGCTAACTACTCTTCCTTTGCTTAACACTGCATTTCAACGAAAAGCCTGAGATTGTTTCTTCAGATTATTCTGAAACAAAATCTGATTTTCATCTAAAATCAATTCATTATCTGTAAGTGTCTTTTCTACCACATGAAATACTATTTCTACTTGCCTAATACATGGAGTATTCATAGTTACTTGATATAGTTGTTCTCTAAAAACACTTAGTGCAATTAGTTAAAGTTGTACTTGTTACGTTTGCTTACAGCGTCGTATTCGCTTACCAGCCCAGTAGGGGGAGCTCGCCTAACGAGCGACCCAATTATGTATTTCGCGCATGCACGGTAGTGCAAGGATAGTGATCGCAAGACGGCAGAGTGATCGCAGGTGCGATCACCCTTGGGACGTGCGATCATGATCGCATAAAGTCGCAGGAGCTTCGCTAACAACGGAGAAGCGATCACCTGCGATCATGGTATGTACCAGGTTACGATGCGAGTACTATATAGGAAGGCTCGGCCTTCACCACTTAGGAGCATCGTGCTCAAACTCAAATCTTGAATCAGTATTCATAGTAACGAACCCGCACTGCCAGTGGACCAAGTGAACCAACACACCCTTTGTCGTTTGTATCCAGCTGTCAAAGCAATAGAGATTTATCTCGCAACCCAAGTCCTTAGACGCAGGATCCCTTAAGCCTCAGGTCGGACCTAGATTTAACGAATCGTTACACTTTGAGCACCTCGTAGGTACGGTATACCTGGATTACAAACAATGGCAAGTGCATCAGCTTCAACGGTTGGCGGACCAACAGTTAGAATGGAAGGACCGGTACTAGTTCGACCAGTCAAGCCACTCAAGGTCAGGGTTCCAGAGACCTTCGAAGGAAAGAAAGATCAACTACAACCCTTCCTTACGCAA
>JAJDMY020000598.1:0-22325 GCA_022345705.2 Sabuloglossum arenarium | reverse complement strand
TGGCTTATTAGGAGAGCCGACCTCCATCTTAATACATTATCCTTCTACCCACCGGCACACTTATAGCCTCCACAGTATCCCGACTGGGAGACGTCGTGGCAAGTCGAGAAGGACTTGCATAATGCGCAAGAACTCTTGGTGGCCTTTAGACGACAGGAGCCTACAACAATGCCGTCCAGACCACCTTAGAAGCGGAGACGGAGGTAGAAAGGGGAAGTGGTCATTCTGCATTTTTCCTATAAGGTTTTTGTGCAGTTTTAGTGAGACTTACCATCTCCGAGCGGGAACCTATGAGCTCGCAAAGTTCTGATAAGCCAAGTCAAGGAACTTAGCAAAAATACTGAGCCATGGACTTAGCAAAACAAGTGACTCTATGGAGTCAATTGTGATACGAATCTATGGGTTCTAGTGATCTACAAGGTCACGATGCACAAGGGAGGCACAAACAAGACGAACAAAACAAGTATTTCATTCTAGGGATAATTACTCAAATACCACGATTTTTGATTTTATTTACACGCGTACCACGACTATTTTACTGAAATACCACGAAAACAGCTTTCAGCTTAAGAACAACCAAAATGCAACCTTTTTCCACAGTATACTAATGTATAGTATAAAGCTTCGCCTCTAATTATATACCTGCCATCGCTTGCGAAATCTTAAGCAGAGGATATGTCGTCTGAGTCTTGGAGGGCTCCTACTTGGTCAGCTCATAATGAATAGTATGACAACCTATGCGGCACATCAATAACTACAATATGACCATGCAACAAGAAAATCGTTCTTAATATTCAAACTGACATAATGCTCAAAGACTCTGAGCTGTTGCATTTGCTCTAAGACATGCTCTGACTGGTTTTGGTTGTGTGCGGTACTAACCACATTCAAATCGTGGTATATCAGTAAAACAACTGTGGTATACGAGTAAATAAAATCAAAAATCGTGGTATTTGAGTAATTATCCCTTCATTCTAAAATGTGCATGATGCTCTGTACAAAGAAAATGGCACGCAGGCCAAAGTAAAAACACACCCCGACAGCCACCTGCTATTCACTCCTGGAATCCTCCTCCTCTGAAGGGACCTCTAGAGCAACTTTCCTTCGAAAGAGGTCCTTTCTGACCCCACCAACTTGGGGTGGTCGTTTCGCACTGCCCTTTCCCTTTCCTCCAGAAGCCTTTGGAGTGATCTTTGGGGTCCCGCGGCGATCCACGATTGGGGAGGAAATGAAACTGGGGGCGCCTGGTGAGAGTAAACGGAGGCGGCGAAAATGGAACCTGATAGAAGGCTGAGATTTGCAGACAGGCTTAGAATGTGAAGCCGAAGGAGGGCCGTCCGGAGTGTCATCACTTGTAGTAACTCTCTCGGAGTAGAGTTGGAGCTTAGACGTATCCTTGGTACGAGTACGCTTGGTAAGAGAGATGGCCTCAGGAGCAGGCCTCTTCTTACCCTTAGGAGCATCCATAGGGCATTCTGTGGGAGGGCTGGCTGGGCTTGGAAAATGACGCCAGGTACGTCGATTGGCAACGCATTTCTTGGTAGCTTCCGCACGCTCAGCAAGGACCTCCTCTGCCTTGGACTCAAACAGGATTGACACAGGTAGCGATGGGGTAGCCTAGCGTTACTCCAATCGGGCCTAATAAATATCAAGCGTCAGTATAAACATCTTAAAGGGAAAAGGAAGATGACTTACGAGATAGTGGAGGGGCGAGTTCATCTACTTCTGCAGCTTGACAACATCATCGATCCCGTCAAGAAGATGAGGCAAAGCCTCCAAGACGGTAACAGCCGTGGCCTGAATATGGTCCTCCACCTGGCTGGTGTATGCCTCTTGTCTGGCAGTCAGGCGTCAACAGACCCTACCCTGCTGTTTGTGAGCCTCTGCAACACCTTTCTCCGCGTCAGAGATGGCGGAGATGTATTCACCTGCAAGGAGTTGTATTTCCCGCAGGCAACCATGGAACGAAGGGGACACCTAGAGAGAACACTAGGTATTAGCAGCGAGCTTCAAAGGGGAAGGGTGGAAACTTACAGGTACACAAAGCTTCTTGAGAATCGTGCACCGAGTGCACTTCTGCTCCGGAGCAGGACGACAACAGCGAAGACCTGCATCCTTCGTGTAGAATTTGCTACAACGAAGGCAACAAGCTCGCAATAGCTGCACAGGCAGACTTGGGGTCGCTAGAGGCGCTAGTCGGGCCCCGACAAACAGAGAGTCTGATTCTTTGCTGAAGCTTTCAGGCATGGTGGGTAGAAAAAGTGCTCACAGAGCCAAAGGACAAAGGAGGGTCACCAGGGTCGAAAACTAAGTGCTAAAAGGTAGAAAAGTGGGCCTAAAGGCCAAACGAATGAAAATAAGCGCCGTGAGCGACCCAGAACGATAGTGGAGGTGGCTGCGGAAGTGATAAAGAAGAAGAAAAAGTTTGTAGATGCGCAGGCGTGATACGCACAGCATTGCTCTGCAGTGTCAGGTAGCATAGCTAGGGCAACGCCCTTATCAGCAGAAGATACTAAAGCAATATTTCCTAATTAGGAAGACTTCACGAAAGCACTAAGTTCCATGCCCATAGTCCTCGGATTGATACCGCAGGTCGACAGGTACCTGATCTATTATTTTCTCATAAACTATGAGGTAGTTAGCCACCCGCATCCGGTCGACCATCAAACACATAAATTTTAACTTCTCCAAGTACACCTCATTTACAATCATGGCGACTCACTGGCGTCCCGACAAGGTCACGCTGATCAGACCTACTTATTTTTATACTAGGGGTTGAAGTGTTTGTCAGGCCTAGCAGACAAGGCCTCTGATGAGGAGGCAATTATCATGATAGTGCCAGGCCAAGTACTTACCATACTTTTATTGCTGTCCGATAGGGAGGCGCTACCTAATGGTAGGCCTTTGAGGAGTCACCTTCTCGGCCGAGAGAATTAGGTGGCGAAAAGTCTCATTTAGAATTTACCACGCAATATATATATGTAGCTCGCTGGCCTCATTAGGGAGGCTAGCGATCAGTTCTTCATCGTCGTATAGCTACCAATGCAAAATCCTAGTCCTGTGTTCTATCTATATAGATACCACAATGAGTAGCTATTATTTTGCGAATCCACCTCTAACCTCATAGTTCTGTACAAAGCAGCCTACCCATCGGGTAGCCTACGAGCCGCGTTATGTCAACCTATCACCACACTACCTACTTACACCCAAAGTACTGTTTGCGGGCGGTCCTTACACTAGAAATGCGATCATATAACAGTTCAAACACTCCCTCAAGGTATTATTCATCAGGCCTTGGAAGGCCGCCAGTGCATTTGTCAGGCCGAAGGGTATTACTAGTTATTCGAAATGATCGAATCGCGACCGGAAGGCCGTTTTCCATTCGTCCCCTTCCTTGATTCATACTAAGATTTAGGCTCCTCGTAGGTTCAGCTTAATGAAGTATCGTGTTCCTTTGTCACGGCTGACTATGGTCGGCGATCTGGGTGCCGTAGGCGTCGGTCGGGGCAATGGTCAATGTCGTCTGGCTGACTGTCACGTAGGTAGGCTAGGAAACGAGCTAAGATAGAATGGGGTCATAGACTATAGTCGGCCTAGCTACAACTAAGGTCTATCTGGGTAAATACAAGTATTGACCAATAGGGTTCCTAGCGAGGGCCCCGTCAGTCCTATATACACGGTTGGGGTCCGCCAAGGCGTTGCCTTGGGCAACGCTGCCCCCAACAAACATCGGCCTTCGGGGTCGCTCGACCGACTATGGCCGAGCCCCCTACTGGCTGTGACCTTGCACCGGATCAATGCCCTCTTCCCTCAGTATGGTCGGTCAGCCTGGCCGACCACCTATACCTGGAATGGCCTTGGTGCGCCATGATGCCGATCTTGGCGTGGCCCTGGGTGGTCGTCCCTTCTCCTGTATGGGCGGTCGGTCTGGCCCACCGCCTACACCTGGAACGGCTTGGCTGCCGTGACATCCTTAAGTCCTATCTAGTAGTTCTGGTATCAACAGCAAGGCGTATTGATTTTTTATCGTGATCGCATTGAGTTCCCAATAGTCCATGCACACCTGTAGGTCGCCATCCTTCTTTGTCGCGAAGGTGACTAGGGCTCCTACGGGTGACTTTAATTCTTTAATTAGTCCTTTAGCCAGGTTGTAGCGATTCGTTAAGCCAAGGTCCAACCTGAGGCTTAAAGGATCCTGTATCTAAGGACTTAGGTAGCGAGATATAACCTCTATTACTTAGACAGCTAGGTACAAATGACAAAGGGTGTGTTGATTCTCTTAGTTCACTGGAAGTACAGTGGTTCGTTACTATGAATACCAATTCAAGATTTGAATTGAGTACTGCACTCCTAACTATGGAGGTTAAGCCTCCTTAAGTAATGACCGCTGTAGTTGAGGTACGTACCGTGATTGCTTGCGATCACTTCCTCAACGCGTGGAGAAGTCAACTGAGTACGGGTGACCATAAGTGATCGCGATTACTCGTATTCGCCGTACTAAAAGGAAAACAGTACAGCGATCGCTAACGATCACTGAGCTATTTACATGATTGGATAGCTCGTTACGTGAGCTCTACCTACCGGGCTGGTAAGCAAATGCAACGTTATAAGCAAACGTAATACAGGTTCTCCTCAATCATCTGGCGTAGGGCCTCACTCTATGGTTCAGTCATCGCATAGATCAGCTGCCACAGTGGGTTCTTGTTTTCTATAAGCTCGATACTTAGGTCCTATGATTGGTGTTGCAGTAGCCCATTCTCTTCGCCTTCTCCCTCCCCTTCACCGAAATGGTCTTCATATTCTTTGTAGGCCTCAGGTAATTTGTCGGCCTTCTTCTCCACAGTGGCCGCTACCTAGCTTCCCTATATCGTCGCCACCACAACTGTGGTGGCCGAGTGTGAGTAGCCCGACTTGAACACCTGTTTCTTTTTTGTCCAATATACCCATAGATTATATACGTTCAGCTATGGCATAACTCGAACCACATTGAAGTTTACCATTGGTATGACATCTAAGCTTAGTGTCTCCCTATGCTCGGCCTCTATTCCCAGGGTAAAGTTGCACCGCCTAGTATAGTGTGTGACTGCCTTTGACGAGAGTTGCGACCCGTCTATGACTGATAGTGGGACTGTTTTATTCTTTCATTCTAACGAGATCCTATGCTCCTCGACAAACTGCTTGCTGATGAAATTGGATGTGGCGCCACTATTTAGCGTGATCCGAATCGACCAACTGCTATGTTCCTTAGATTGGATTCGCCCTTGAAAGGTAAAGTGCCCTGACCGCCCCGCAGTCGCCGCTACCTTCTTCTCTTCTTCTTCATCTACGGTCCCACTGGCCAATTTCTGTAGGTCTGGCAGCCCAGCCACCAGTACCAGACCTACGCGTTTTCTGACTCCAAGTCTCGGTCTGGGACTAGGTCTTTTTGCTTTGTGGCCGAGATGTTGGCCTTAGCCTTCAGGTTTCTTTCTGGACAGGTTGGCCTCTTGTGGCCTGGCTTCCCGCACTCAAAGCATAGGTTGTTCTTCCTGCGATGTGCCCTTACCTATTCCTTCACCTCTATCATTGCGTCAATATCCATCTTATCTTCGTGGTCACTTGGAGGGATAGTCATCTACCTAGTGGGTTATGATGACTTGGAGAAACGACTTGATCGGCTTGCGCCTAGCCCGTTCCCTTCATTTCTCTTCTCCTGGTTACATTCGTACTACCGAAGGTAGAGTTGGAGAGCGAGAGAAATTATTACTTCCAGGTCGGTCGGTCAGTCTACTTTTGCGATCTCGTCCTTTATGCTGATCTTCAGGCCGACGTAGAAGTGTGATGCGAGGGCGCTGTTGCTCCAGGACTGCTGCCTAGCTGCTACTGTCTAAAATGACGTCACATAAGACTGGATGCTATGGGTCTGCTTCAGTGCTAGAATCTGTCTTTCGGCTGTTGCTATTAAGTTCCCATCACCGTACATCTTCTCCAGCTCTGTCATGAAGAAGCCATAATTCTCTATCCACAGAACTACCACTGCTCCACCCATCTTATATTTCTTTACCTTTGGCTCCGCCCACTTGTTTGCCGTGCCTCGTAGGCGAGAGATTACAAATAGTACTCATTGTCGGTCGGACTGAAAGGTATATTCGTTCAATAGTAAGTATAGGTCTAGTCGGCCGACGAAGTCGCTGTACTCGGACTGTTTTCTGCTGAACTCTGGGGGTGTCAAGTGCCTAAATGGGTTCTCTGTTGATGCAGATGCCAGTAGGTCGTGGGGCAACTCTGGTCGTGACGATGGAGTTAAGATTCCCACTGTCGATGGTGTTAAGGTCGAACCTGGCGTGACTTCGTGCTGTCTGTTCATCGCTAATACCTCTTCCAATATGAGGGTCTGCTTTTCACTTCTTCAGTCCAACTTCCTCAGGCCTGATTCTAACGCAACGTATTGTAGTGTTAGTGCCTCCACCTGCAATACTAACGCATCTACCACCTCTCTATCTTTTTAGTTTCCTCCTGCTATTCATAAATTCATTCTCTTTCCTTGCTGACAGGTACAGCGGGGTTCAATCAGTCAATTATTATAACTTTCTACAGTCTACGATCTAAGTGCTGCAGGCGTCGATCGAGGCAATAGTCAATGTCGTCTAACCGACTGTCACGTAAGTAGGCTTGGAAACAAGCTAAGATAGAACGGGGTCATAGACTATAGTCAGCCTAGCTACAACTAAGGTCTATCTAGGTAAATACAAGTATTGACCGATGGGGATCCTAGCTAGAACCCCATCGGTCCTATATATACGGTTGGGGGTCCGCCAAGACGTTGCCCTAGGCAATATTGGTCCTAACAAACATCTGCTTTCGGGGTCGCTCGACCGACTGTGGCCGAGCCCCCTACTGGCTATGACCTTACACCAGTTCAGTGCCCTTTTCTGTCTCTATTGTCGGTCTGTCTGGCCGACCACCCATACTCAGAATTGACTGATCACTTCTATAAGAAGATAGTCAGCGTATTTGGGACACCGTCATCCATCGTTTCAGATAAAGATAGTATTTTCATGATCCAATTTTGGTCGAGCCTTTGCTTCTACATGAAGGCGAGGCGTCGACTAAGCACTGCGTTCCACCCGCAGACTGACAGTCAGTCAGAATGACAGAACCAGACTCCGGATCATTACTTGCATTGTTACATCGACAATAAACAAGAGGATTAGGACGACTGGTTACTGCAGGCGGAGTTTGCCTACAATAACACCTAGCATTCGTCTACAGTGATTACTTCCTTTTATGCGATGTACTACTACCACCCAGAGTTCACTTGGGACGTCGAGGCCAACATTCCTGAGGGGGGGGTACCTGCAACATATAAGTATGTAGCAGCCATCAAGGTAGACAGATTCTAGCTTACAGAAAGGCTGTGAGACGCAGTCGCGTATCAGGCCAAGTATTATAACTAAACGCATACCACAAAGCACTACAACGTTGGTGACAACGTCCTCCTTTTCTCGAAGAATATACTCTTAGCTCATTCAAGCAAGAAGCTGGATTATCAGTTCCTAGGCCCGTTCGAGATTATCGAGGCTGTCGGGAACCAGGCGTACCGGTTTGCACTAACGAAGGCATACGGGAAGGTTCATCTAGTGTTCCATGTCTTACTACAAGAGCTATACAAGGAACAACCTAGCTGGTCCCAGGCGGGACCACTGCTAGCAGTGCTTATGCCGGAGGGTGAAGAGTATGAGGTCGAAAAGACCCTAGATAAACAAACCTACCGTAGTAAGAAGCAATACCTAGTTAAATGGGTAGGCTACCTGGATTGAAAATTTTCGTAGGAACCAGGGACGGCAGTTTAAAATGCAACTCAACGCCTCAATGACTTCAGGTAAAGGCAGATAGACCGCTTAGGAAAGGAAGAAAAGGATATATTGGAAAGGCACTCTTTCTGCGTCTTTCCCTAAGGAGTTTTTTGCGCAGTTTTAAGGAGGTCTACTCATCCCTGTTGGGAAGCCATCGACTAGCAGTTCAACTCTATTCCGAACCACTGTGGTCTTAGAAGAATTTGTTAGTCCAAAGGCAAACTGCTGCCTAGTATATGACTACTGGGATGATTCTACGCATATCACTCTACAAGGTGGCTACGATCACAAAAACGTCAGGAAGGCAACAAGGAAGTAGCAGGTATAATCCAAGTCAATTCCAATAGTACAATTTTGAGGATAACAGGAGAAACGTCAGACCTCAGAAGCCACGAAAGGCAGCCGACAACTGGTCTGTCATTATCATCACTGGCTTCATCACCACTATTGATAGGACTGTTCTCTATGATACTTGCATCGTTAGGCTCCTCTTCGCTGTCCTCAGAAACGGATCTCCTGCCAGACGTAGACAGGTCGGGGGTAGAAGTTCGTTGTGCGAGCCTGGCCTATAATGTCTAAGTTAGCCTGGTATAACAAACGGGAGGGTAAGAAACTTTTTATATGTCAAAAAATTTAGTTGGTCTTCCTCACTCGATCAATCAACTCACTCAATCAATCCAACACCTCTAGTATTGCCATATCCAGGGGAACGGAACAAGCACACAGAAAGTCCTACACATGGTAAGTATAGTAGAACTGCTGCCGGCGAAGGTTCGTCTTGCCTTCGGCTAACTGGAGTTTCACTCCAGGAACCAGGCCCCGAACGGCTTGGTAGGCGGACAGAAAATAGTCCGCAGAGAGTTGCAACCTTCGGAGGTCACCCCAGAAGCGGAGAGAAACCTACAAGGCATGGAATTAGCATGTAGTTACAACAAAGCAAGGGTAAAGGCCTACCGGATCGTAAATCTTCTTCAACTGGGTGCAACGCTTGCACATTTGAAACGGTCACGGTCATCTGCAAACCAACCCCGGCTTGACCTCGTATCGCTTCGAACAGCGGAGATGATAGGCGCGGATCGGTATTGGCTGTGCTGGCTGGTCGAGAGGAGGGTCTGGGCGAATCATGATCAAAGCTTAGTTCGAAAAACGTATCAAGAGAACGCAGGAGGTAGAGAGAACGAGTGCCGCAAGGCAACCCATGATGATTATAGCGGAGATTAAAATAAAATAAAAAAAAGTGTGAGCGATTGTGCATTTCTATAGCAGCGCCACAAAGAAATCACGTGATTAGGGCAACGCGTTTAAACAAAATACCGAAAATGGAAATTCGACAGATTAGGCTTAGTACTGAAAAAGATTAAAAACGACTAAGTAAACAAAAAAAGTGGGAAATTGCTAAGTCAATTTCAGAATAACAGCCATCGAAGGGCATAGTCGACGCCAGTATGGAATTGTAACTGCGGAACGCAGGGGAAGCGCCAGGTGCCCGACGCCAAACTATAGTCCCTTAGTCGACGCGAAAACACCAAAGAAAAAATAGTTTTGAGAAACGCTTAAGCCCACGAAGCTTTGTCGATAGCCTCGATCAATTAGAGCCAAAAGATCTTATTGTGTATCGACGCCGCCTCGACACCCTCATAGAGGGGTGACAAATGCTCTTATCTTTCCGAAACAAGAAGTTAGCATTACAGTTCATATTGAACGAGTAGTTATCAGTGATGCAGCAGACTACAGTTTCGCTGTCCTATAGAATGCTACTGGTAGTAAGGCCGAGTTGCACTTAAGGCCTGGTAGACCAGGCCCCTAAGAAGGAGGTAATTGTCATTGTGGTACCAGCCATAGCACTAGCCACGTCTATACGACGGTCCGACAGGGAGGCGCCGTCCAATGGCGGGTCTCCTAACAGTCATCTTCTCGACTAAGAGAGTCAGGTAACGGAGGATGTCATTCTGAGCCTATTCAACAGTATATAAATATAGCACGCTGGCCTAAGTAGAGAGGCCAGCGATCAGTTCTAGCATCAATAGAATCCAAGCTGTTATCGTTCCATCTAAATACATACCTTCAGGAACCTAGTGACTCGCAGGTAGTCTGTTCCATATAGAGTCATATTGTATTACACAGCAACTACACGTCCGAGCGCCGGCGAACCACAAGAAGATTGATTGTCGTCACACTATCCATGAAGCCCAGAAGTAACCTTCACGTAGGGTCCTTACGCTTAGTAAAAAACTGTCTAAATAAGCAATAAAAGTCAAAAAATCGCTAAGTTAATTTCTAAGAGCCAGCTGTTGAAGGTCATTGTCAACACAAACATGGGATTATGACTGGGAAATACAGGTAGGGTGCCAGGTAGCCAATACTAACCATAGTCCCATAGTCAACATACAAAGCCCAAAGAAAAAGTAGTTTCGAAGAATGCTTAAGTCTAAGAAACCTCGTCGATAGCCAGGTCATTCAGACGCTAGCATCCCGATGTAACTATTTAGCCTCAATCAGTATCCCCAACCTCTGTCATATGTTCAATAGCATTCTGAGAGATAATTAAGTCCTTGGACTGGTCCTAGAGGATATTATTATTGGCCAATACTGACCTGACACCCTTATAAAAGTGTGGAAAATAGTCTGTCTTCTTAAAGCAAGATGTTAGTATATTCGTTCATTTCAAAGGGATAGTCATCAGCTACCTGGCAGACTGCCATCTCATTGATTTATATAGTAGCATTGGTAGTGAAATCGAAAGACCAACGCTAGTATCAGTAAAACCTCACTGACTATAGTGGCTAGGGGTCGAGGTACTTGTAAAGTCTAGCAGATCAGGCCCTTGAGGAGGAGACAATTGTCATAGTAGTACAAGTTATAGTACTAGACATGCCTATATAGCTGTCCGATAGGAATGCGCCGCCTAATAGTGAGCTTCTTAGGAGTTATCTTCTTAGCCGGGAGAGTCAGATGATGAAGAGCCTCATTCTGATCCTATCCCGCAGTATCTAAATATGGTGATCTGGTCTCATTAGAGCGGTCAGAGATCAGTTCTAGCATTAATAGAATCAGAGCTGTTATCCATCCATCTAAACTACATACCATTAGGAACCTAGCGACTTACGAATAGTCCTTCCTGTATTGAACTATATAATATAATACAGTGAATATACATCATAGTACCGGTGAACTACAAGGAAGTCAATAACTGTCACACTACCCACAAAGCCCAAAACTACCCTTTGCGTAAGATCTTTACACTGATAATGTGCCA
Source organism: Sabuloglossum arenarium (assembly GCA_022345705.2). Classification (NCBI taxonomy): domain Eukaryota; kingdom Fungi; phylum Ascomycota; class Geoglossomycetes; order Geoglossales; family Geoglossaceae; genus Sabuloglossum; species Sabuloglossum arenarium. Next base: position 11,234 of record JAJDMY020000598.1, on the reverse strand, counting down.
AACTCTCAATTCAGGAAATTGTTTATTTGTGGAAATTTGTTTGAAGATAATTATTAGTCACAATAGAATGATTTGCAGGAACAGATATTACATCTGTAGGAAAAAAAAGTTTATCAATGTAAAGAAAGATTTAACCTGGATGGTCAGATGAAATAGCTTAAATATGACTCTAAAGAAGATTCACGTATCTGACAACAGTTTCTTTATACATTCTGGAGAGATATTTTGAAAGGCCTAACTGGTAAGTTGACCTAAGCTATAGTTCCTGAAATTAAAACTGCACAGTATAAATATGCAGTAACTGATACAGGCTTGTTTGAGGTTGGAATTAGAAAAGATGAATTTATAATTTTTAAAATCTACTGGTTAAACACTTTCCAGGTTCATTTCTTAAATAAATATTGATTTTGGAATACGCATGGACAACATCAGAGGTAGGCGTGAACAAGGAGTGGGTTTGGTATTAGAGGCTAGAGAGGAAAATAGAAGTTAATAGAATGATAATAGCTTCTTTCTGCCAATTCTTATCCTGCTCTTGATAATTCCACAGCTAGTAGTGCACATTTTAGTCCCGTGGTCTCGAAATGGGATTCTGATAGGGGACGGCATTAAACACATGGGGGTGGGTGAGCGATTACCCTGTTCATTCACCAGCTCGGTCTTTGCGTGAGCACAGAGCGGCGTCGCTCACCCGCCCGAAAGACTGTGAGCTGGCTGCAGTATTCTGTTATCTTGGCAGGGCTGAGGCGAAGAGCAATCATAACAAACAGCATTTCAAGTTCATAAAGATGCTTAGACCGAGAGAAACGCAAGTTCAATATTCACTATTAGGATCCATATCATCTCAAAGCTTCTCACATCATTAATTTCCCTTATTATGCCCTTCCATAACCGCGCAGCTATCGAGGTAATTCGGTCAACCAGACTCCAAGTGCTCGGGACCACCAAAATCACTTTGCGGTGGGGTCCTGTGCATGCTGTAGCCTACCCACATGTAACGTACAGAGCAAACCCAAGATACCCGAATTAAAGCAGACATCCCCAAGTGGGCAGTATCCAATGGATATGCATAGAACCAGCACGGCTAGAAAGAACGAACAGCCAGTCCATGCTACCGAATAGGAAGAAATTTTTTATGCCAAACGCTATGCTACTACACTATCCATCCCACGAAGTCTGCCTCTTATCCTCACAGGTAAAGAGATTGATGTGGTTGTCATGGAGAGCCGAGCAAGCCAGCATCATCCTATGTGGATGGAAGCTGGTCGTCGAAATGGGCGATGAGCGATTCTGCTGCAGGAAACTCGAGTATGGCTCAAGGCTCGAAAGGAAGGCACCGTTAACGTTGAAAACCTTCACATTGTGATGGCCGGAGCCACTGAACAGAGAACATTAGCATAAATCCCATCATTATTGGAAACGAGGGGCTCGTAAAACATACGTCGCGAATACCGGAGCATGTTCATGCACACTTAAACTCCTCAAAGTGTCCCTAGTCGTCTTAATCGTTCTGAGCGGTAGATCCATCCTGATATCCCAGAGCATGATATCTCCATTACGGCAGCCGCTGACCAACTCCCTCAGCCCACCTCGCTGCATATGAACATTGGTGATCCACTGCTTGTGGTGCTTCCACACCCTGAACATTGCATCACGAGGCGGGAGCCGCTGGTCATATATACGTACGGCTCCATCTCCAAAGCCAGCAGCAAAAACGTTACCTGCAACTTGATCAGAGGTAAGCGATGTAATGCAAGAGCCAGAACGAGCTGGAATATCCTAGATTTTAATTCAAAGGTCAGTTTCATGTCAAAATGGTTGTCTGGTAATTAATGGGTGAGCGGTATTGGGGATTTCTCACATTCGTGCATATCTCAGTCGCAGCGTTCCAAACCCTGATGACCTTCACATCACCGGCTACAAGTAGCTTCCCTTGTCCCTGCTGCCAATCAAACGCTAGCCCAGCGTTAACATTACTAGGAACAAGGTCAGTCAATGCCCGCCACGCTGACACAACTTCAACGTTAGATTCAAATTCATAGTTGCGATAAACTTTGACTACACCATCAGAAGAGCCAGTAATAAGAAGAGCTTGATCGTCTTCGTTAATAAATTTGATCTCGTTGATTCTCGAGCCAACCGGATTGCCGTTTGAGAATCGACAGAGTCGAACCTGTGCCGCCCAATCCCAGACACTTGAAGATATCAGCAAAAACCTACATACCCCAAGTGAAAAGTAGTTACTTACCAGATAGTATCTCGATCATCCGATACTACGAGATGGTCCTCGAATTGATGGAAGCACATCTTACTAGGCTGTGTGCCATTATTGAAGAAGCCAGAGGCATTATCCCAACGGCTGCTTCCAGCCTGCTCCTTCTCTGGTTGGGTCATCGAAATAATTCTCTCATTGCGCGTTCGACGCCATAAGCGCTGATTGTAGTCGGTGCTTCCTGGTTCATCTGCCTCGCTGGGCTTCATCTGAGGCTCCCGGAAGTACTGTTCAGGAGGGTTAGCGGTGATTACTCCCACAGTCGAGGGATATACCTCAATCGACCATTCCAGGAACTTGCTCTGCAAAGGTAACTGAGGAGGCGTTTCTTTATCCCGAGGTTTAAAGTTCCTCGAAGAAGGCACCTTGGCAGGCTGGTGAGAACTAGAGCTTGTAAAGTGGTCGTTTTGATCTGGCGGTCGATTCCACTCCGCGGGTATACGAGCATGTGGCGTCCCGGGTAATCTGCTCACAGCTCTAGGTCCTCTTATCGAAGGAGGTGGTTGAGGTGTTGCTGGGATGCCAATAGCTAGGTTCTTCAGAGAAGCAGCTATGCTAGCAGTCCTCTTCAGGCCGATAGATAGGTAGCCATCCTGCTTCGAAGGCGTTGGTGCAGGAGAATCTGGCTTCTTAAAGTCGTTAACTAGCTCAGATATAGCAGGTTTAAGATGGAGCGGTCTTGACGACAGTCGGACAATCTCGTCAATGACTGACTGAGTAGAACGTCCAAGGGGCGATTGAAGAAGAGCATTGTGGATATAATCAATAATTACCCCTGCATCACGGGAGATCTCGGGGTGGGGGTCCACGGACATGAGAAGCAGATGCTTCCAGGAGGCAGCAAATATAGTGTCGTGGGATATGCCGCTAGAATATACTTTCATCTGTCCGTTGGCGAGGCGTGAAGTCTGCTTTCCATAGTGCAGACCCATTCTTCTCTCCGAGCCGTCATCCCTCGGTGGGTTACGGATGAACTCCTTCTCCTCCAGCATCTGTTCATAAGCTGCGACCATAAACTTGTTCTCATACCTCTTCACAAAAGTAGAAAAGAAGACCAATAACTCCTTTCGCACCATGTTGCTTCCGTCCGTCGTCATGACGAGCACTGTCGAAGCAATCGACTCCTCAATTTGGGCGACTTGATCTGTCACATCAGGGATTCCTAGAAAATTGTTGAGAGCGTAGAGCATTGCAGCGCGGACTTCAGGAACTGGATCTAAAGCTAGCTCACAAAGTCGCTGGTGTGCTAATTCTCTGATTCCCACCCACTTCGCTTCAGGGAAGTCAACCCACAGCTGGCTTATGCATAGACAAGCCCATTGTCGTAGCAAAGGATTGTCCACGTCTGCGAGATGGGCCAGACACGCCCCGATAACAACCGGTCCCATGCAGACTACTTGTCCTTGGTGAAAACCCTTGCAGAACATCGCGATGATAAACGCACACATGGCTCGGTGCTCGCTGGCATTTGCAATGGGTATGCCTGACGTTGGACTGAGTATCTGGACGAAGTAGGAGTATCCATTATCCTTCAAGAGATCAGTCTGGCATGACTGGTCGACAGCCAAAATTCGTGCCCAGATGAATACCATCACAGGCTTTAGCTCCTGAGCAGCGGACTGCAAAAGTTTGAGGACATAAGGGAAGATGCCAATGCTAAGGGCCAGATTTACGGCCCACGGGCCGAGGTCGAGAAATTTGCTCAGAAGAATAAGCGCCCGAAGTCTGTGGACCTGGCTAAGCAAGACCTGCAAGACAATCGGCAGCTGATCTGGAGGCTTTTGAGTGACGGCGCCCTGAGTCAAGTAAACCTCGAAGGCTGTAAGCTGTTCCGTGAAGAAAGTCGAGTGCTGGTAATCGTAAACTCTCTTCCCCTCTTGGCTCTCGATCAATGCAGGGAGCTGCGCAAGAACCATCTCGACTGCCAAGTCCCAGCTCTCCCACAAGGGATGGTGGTGTGTATCTGGGAGCTCTGGCCAGGACTGGGGATGGCATTGATGTACTCTCATTATCCTTTGGCTGAGCAAGAAATTTCTGAACAGAGCCGCTACCATAAGATCTTGTCTGAATAGCTTTTTAAACAATGCCCTTGGCAATGTATTCCACGCAATTGTGTCCGTAATTGCGGTAAAGATCCAATTTAGTTCTCCCATAGGGGTCCTCCGTTCCTGCAACCGCCCTGGCAGTTTCATCACATCGTCGATGGTCAGCTTGCTTGGAAGCGGGTTCTGCAAGACAAAGAATCTCAGTGCTATCTCGATCGGGGTCGTTAGGCAACAGGTAAAAAGATCTGCGGGTAGATCAGGATTGGTCGGCAGCGTCTCCTTTCTTCCACAAGCTGCAAGCTGAATGCAATCGCTATAATTCGATATCTGCGCATTCGGATCCCTCTGGCGCAATTCGGCATTCTCAGTTTCATGCTTCTCAATAAATCGGTTAAAATTGCGGATAATGTTTCCAGCGTCCGAGCAGTCGTACACAAACAAACTAGGCGCGCCCAGCCAAGCTTGTAGATCGTAAAGCGAGATAGGGATATATTGCGTGTAGTTCTTGTTGAACACCCAAATCTCTCCTGACGAGGTTGGCTTGGGTACTCCGTGACCGTTGTAATGGAATAATATCCGTTCATCCTTTGCATTTCGTCTTAAAGAACAGCAAAACTTTTTCGTCTCCTCCACTGAGGGGTCAAGATATTGTTTGTATCTGGTACGTATGCTCAAGGTTTCGTACTGCTGTTGCAGATTTTTGCCAATCAATTCCATTGCCTTCGGTCCAGGGTGAACAGTCGTATCGACCCAGCATTCTAGTTTCGCGCATGGAGTTGTTTTGATGACGTCGGGTGGATCCACACCTATATTGAGACAGATAGCGAGCGCAGCAGACACCGTTTTTAGGCGATCTTTCATGCGCCATTCTTGCAGAGGAAGCGTTTGACTTTCGTCTTTAGGATTGCCACCAGTTTCGTGGCGCTTATCCGTGTAATACATGTAAAATGCCTAGCAATTTCACTGCGTTAGTAAATCCAAGCCTGCAGGGTCCACCCCATCACCGCAGCTTCTAGGACTTGTCCAATCATACTGACCGATGTTAGGAGAGACAGATACTCCTCCGAACTGTACTGATCTTCCCACCCATGCCTCATCCTCCACATACCTTCGTCATCCGCCCTACCGTTTGATGCCTTGGCTACATCCTGTGCTCGGGGTCCAAAGTCACTTCTAGACCTTTGCAATTTAGGAGTTGGCCTTGCAGCTTTCACAGTTTCTGTTTCTTCATCCTCCTCTTCGGAGTCTTTGACAGGTTCTCCACGAACTGATAGAGGGGTGGTAGTCCCATTTGTACCAGGAGCCGTCCTTGGTCGAACGTATGACTCGAGTAGGGCTCCTTGGAACGAAACAGCTCTTCGTGCAGCTTCTGATACATCATCTGCAGTAGAAGATGAAGAATTCGAGTCCTGTCTCTCGATGAGAGCGGTAGAGTTTCCAGCTGTCGATGGGTAATGTGGAGGAAGTTGGCTAGATAGGTGGGTAGAATTTAGAAGATATCCATTGGTTCTCTGGTGAGGGTGCGCAAGGCCTGTGCGAATATGGTGCCGCGCAGCCGTCGATTCGGAGGTTTCCGTCACGGCCGCCATTGGTCCATGTTCTTGCGAGAGATGAAGATGAAGATCTCTGAGCCCTGTCTGGTTCCGCGGGGACTCCTTGGCCTGTGTAGGCAGCGAGCTCTTGCCCAAAGGCACTGAACGATGCTGTCGAGACTTCTCTTGTTGTTTCTGAGACTGAGACTGATGAAGCGCTTGAAAATGGACAGCCGTCATGGTCGGCGTCAGAAAAGCCGAGCGACAGTCACCACATTCAACCTCGATTGGTGCCCTTTTGGCCGTTAATCCCGGTCGGTAACTGCAGGACGCAGATGGTATGATTTTCGTTCACCGCCAGCCTGGTTGAGATCCGAGCCTCGTCGGACCGAACAGGAAAGACGACAAGCGGTGTATCAACAGTGGACCCTTGTGAAGGTCCAGTGACACGGAGAAAACGGAGCTTCAAGTACAACTAGAAATACGAGGTGTGAAGATATGGCAGAACTCCGCAGATGCAGATCAGTGAATCAACGCCGTACTCTTTACCTCTACGAACTCAGGCCCGTCGCGGAGCTAACCCCAGGATTGGTGTATTGAAAATTTCGCCTAATGCTGAGGAAAGTGTTATAAGCGTATATTCGATACTGAGGCTATACTCCACCTCGCCACTATAAGGAAACGTAGATCTTCTATATCTTCTACGCAGGTGCCTGGGTTAAGTATTGTTAGCTTGACAACTTGCAGATCATGGTCGGGGAGCCGGAGAAAAACTTAAATTTTAGGGGATTTCAATGCCGCTTTTTCTAAGAACATTTAGTAGAGAGTAAAGCGACCATCTGCATCAATTACAGCCTGACAACGATCATGCATCTTCTCAATCAACTCATCGAGCTCATGTTTCCCGACCATATCCCATGCTTCAAGTACAGCTCTTCGTAGATTATCATAAGACATAACTTCAGGAAATTTCTCCTGCAGGTAGCATTTTATAATATGCCATACCTTCTCGATAGGATTGAGATCTGGTGAAAATGAAGGCCAATATATAATAGTTACTCTCCTTTCAGCAAATTCCTGTAGCGTAGCTCCAGCAGCATGGCCTGGAGCACTGTCTTGCATCACTTGCAATCCTGAATGCATTCTCGTCCACCCATGAATAATTGGAACAGTATGTTCCATATAGGTTTCTGCCTCAATTGTACCACAATCTTTCTCCTAAAAAATTCCCAGTCCTTTTCCCAATGCTCTAGAAAAGCATTCCCAAAACATTTATTACTTCTTGCGTTGTACCTTCTCTACAATGCATGTCTCATCCCATTCCTCGTCTGGTCATTGTGTAAATCAGGTTCGAGTATGCATCCCTACAGTAATCCATGTCTCATCCGTCCATAGTATCTTATCTCATTGATCTCGAGACCAATTCACATGCTCAGTAGCCAATTTTAAATGGTTTTAGCAGTTTTTTTCGCTAATGGGTGGTTTACGCATAGCAATGCATCGATGAAATCTCTTGCGTTCAAGAGCACTGCGTATCGCATACTCAGTACAGCCAAAATTCAATATTTTACCTTGTTTTTTGTAAGGCATTCGTCGTCCCTCTCTAGACATCGTAACGAATTTGATAAGTTCTTGGATTTACTCAGCATTGAGCACTCAAGGTCATCCCTGTCTTTTCCTGAGTGTACTGGGCCCTAAGCATGCACCTTGCACTTGTCGCAGAGTAGCTCCCGTAAATACAGCAATTTTCCCATATGTCCATCCCAAGCTTCTTAATAACTGAGCATCGTGCCGCTGGTCTCGAGTCATGTCTGGTACTTTTTTTGGTTTTATGATCGTAAGTTCCTCATCTATTTTGCTTCTGGTTGACGTGTTATGTGTTTGTGATACTTCAAAAAAATTCGAGTAAAACAGCATCAAATTTCCACTTCGCTGTCAAATTTCCAAACCCCTTTCTCAAGTCACCAAGCTAGCAATACTTAACCCAGGTACCTGCATATATAATCGTCAGTGCCTGTTCTACCTCGCTTCGCTTAGTTGGCCGGGCGACAAGATACTATGAGCGATACGATACTTTTAAGAGCAATAAAATATTCTATTTTAATGCTGTGACTTAGCAAGCAATTTTACCTGTATTGCTACAGCTTTTTTTTCTGCAGTCAACCGCCTCATATGCTTCTTTGCTGCTCTAGCAGCATCCTTAAAAACTAATTTAAATAGTTTCTTTTCTGCAACTTTTGCATGTCATAATGCTTTCTCTGCTTGTAATACTTCCGACTCTTCTCGTACTTTTATTTTAGGGTTATATACTCGGATGACCCCCAAAATTTCTATATGAATGCGGATAACCCCCAAAGAGCAATTCTATTACTCGCATGACCCCCAACCGATCTTATTTTCTCCTTTATTCAGGCGCTGAACCACTTCTTGTCGTGACTCCAGGACGGCAGCCTTTTTTGTTGTGTCCCTTCTTTCCACAACTACTACAGGTCTTCTGCCTTCCTGTGCCTCCTTCAGAGGCCTTCCTAAAGCGACGCTTCCTAGGGCGACCTCGTTGTTTAGTGAGAACCGGAGGCCCGCATGGCTGATCTTCAAGATGCAATAAATCTTCCTCACGAATTGGATGCATTAAATATGCATAGGTGCGGCGATAGGTGTCTAACGTGTACCAAGATAGTTTAGGAAATTGCTCAAAAGGGTCTTCGGCTTGGTGAATGCATGCTGCAATTGCATGTCGACAAGGGAAGTAAAACTCTTGAAATTCTACACAAGTGCATGTGCGTTTGTGAAAATTAACAACATGACTGACTCTATCAGGAATAAAGACTTGACTGATTCCTCGTGATGCTGAATGAACTCAATATCATCGAGACTGTTGCCACTGTTCATCAAATTTCGCTTTTGCATTATTTGTAAGAAGGTCAGACTTGTGTTGCTTTCGGTTTCTCTCATACACTGTTGTCATAACTCTGGACCATATAGCTAGCATAAGACCAAGTGGAGGTAAATTTCGAGATCCATCATGTTCCAATGACGAATTTAAGGACTCTGCAATATTAGAGGTAATTTGACCATATCGCGGCCTTGGAAAAGCATAGGTAGTCTACTCTTCAGGTGGTACTTCTTTTACCCATACTGCAGCCTCATTCTTGTGATCTGATAGCTTCTCTAAAGCTGCCTTGAACTTCTCTTCCGTTTTAGCTTTTGCAATTCCCCAGAATAAATTCGCAGCAATAGTTCCATGAGCATCCTTGAGATTTGCGGAAAGATGTTGACAGCAATATGAATGAGCAACATCTGGTAATACTTCTGCAACCGAATTTCGAAGACCTTTATCCCTATCACTGATAATGACCATCTCCTCCTCTTCTAGAAACTCTTCAAACGTATCGTGAAATATAGTCATGAACCACTGCCAGTTGTCGCCATCTTCAGTGGGTACAATTGCCCATGCCAGAGGAAGAATTTCGTTATTCCCATCAAGAGCACATGCCATCATAAGAATCATTCAATAACGTGATTTTGTATGGCATGCATCTAAAGCCACAAGTGGTCGACAGCTCTGTACAGCCTCTCGTGTTGCTGCAGGTGCAATAAAACTACGTCGAAACTGGTTTTTGTCATCGACTTCTAAACACATAGTGTTTACATCGTCTGATGCTTCGATTGCATTATAAAGTGTAGGAAATTTTTGAAATGTTGCAGCTTTATCTCCTTTAATTTCTATCCGAAGTGCTTCTCGTACTCGATATGCTTGCTAATAGTTGATAGTATTGCCATACTGTAGTCTTTCGCTGCTCTGAAGTTGCTTTGGCTTGATTTCGCGATTGTCCGCTACAGCTGCTCGATGATTGCTAGATAGGTAGGAAACTGAATGTGCTGGTCTCCAGCATTGATGTGTGATCGGGCTACAAGAATGAGGTTGATAAACTGTAATCCGCACGATATTTTGTTTTAAAACAGAAATACGAATGCGAAAATTGCATGTTTTCTCTATAAAGACGACAACATGCAATTTGGATTGTCCACCTTTGAGGACTTTAAAAGACTCCTCGCTCAATAATATGTTGTTTGATTGCTTCACGAGCATCATGGAGAGTGTCAAACTCATCTCCTAGGTTTAAAGACGTCATGTTTAGAGTAAGGTAAAAGCTTGACTCTTTTGCGCGAACTCTTTTGTGCGGGCTCATCATTACACAGAAGTGTTGTTGGCTCACCGCTCATTCTCACCGCTCTTTGTGTTTTGGGGGTCATGCCAGTAACAGAATTGCTCTTTGGGGGTTATCCGCGTTCATATAGAAATTTTAGGGGTCATCCGAGTATATAACCCTTTATTTTAAGTCTTGCCACCTATACTTGAATAACTCCTCTATTCTGAACTACCTTATTTCCATATTTTTTCCGATCTGCTTTTACTTTTTCATTATCTTTTCTTTACTTTATTCCTCAATAGCAAGTTGTTCTGAAAGCAGTTCTGATTCAAGTCCTTTAAGAAGTTTATATGTGCTTCAAGCTAGAGATGAAGACAGAGGAGCATCAGACTGTAAAGCAATATGAAAGTTCTTTTTCATATAAACACGATGAGAAGCAAATCGATTTGCTGTAGGAGTTTGTTAATAATATGTATCTAATCCTAATAATTCAAACTCAGGGGTAGGAGTTTGAAGGACTATGCTCAAGTGACTGCATCATTTCAATAACAATAGAGTGATTAAAAGGAAATAGTCCTACATGCTTAAATGAAGATAGAATTGTACTTTTCTTAAATGTAAGATTTCTGATTGATTGAAAAGCAACAAGAAAAGCTGTTTTAGAAAATCCAAAGTTTCCATTTCAAACAGAATTTTTTACTGCTCGACGATGATAGTGCTCAAGTGGTTGAAATACAGTGATATCAAGAGGTTGTAATAAATGCGTAGAAAGTGCTGGAAGATAGAAAAGAATAATAAGTAGCTTGTTAAAAAGTAGAACATTTAGGCCAATCCACAGCCTAGTGCCGGCTGGTACCTTGCTGGGAGGCCTCTACCCTTTAACAATAACCAGTGGCTATTAGAGTAGTTCCTAACTGCAGCTTAGCAGTGAGCCTTTAACTAGCCGGATGCGAATAACCTAACAAATAGCTTACAGCTACTTCAGCTTCTTAACTAGAATCCGCCGGATAACTAGCTAGCTAGCAACCTAGAAGGTATGTTAAAAATTGCCACAAACTAGGTTTCAGTCGCTGGTCTAGCAACCTTTCTCTAAACCAGCAAGAATCACCTTAACAAGTATAGACACGGACACAGCACGTTACTAACACTCAAAAACACGAAATAGGCTTGCGCCTACCTAGGGAATAGAGTCTTTAACTAGAATTTATAACTAGCTATAACACCTTGGTAACTA
>JAJDMY020000597.1:0-22336 GCA_022345705.2 Sabuloglossum arenarium | reverse complement strand
CCAGCGTACTACCTGGCGTGTCAGATTTTTGAGGACGCAGGGTTTGCGAGGAGGCTGAGAGCTGTGCCGGAGGATGGAGGGAGGAGCGCGGGGGTTTTTTAAATAAATAAAAAAAAAATAAAAAAAATAAAAATTTTTTTAAAGGTATTTTTGTTTTTTTGATTAGGGGAGGTTTGAAGAGGAGGAAGAGGAAGAGGAAGAAGAAGAGGAAGAAGAAGAAGAAGAAGAAGAAGAAGAAGAAGAAGAAGATGATGATGATGATGTGTGGGAGAGGTATGGAGTATTGTGGGGGGGAAATGCGATTTTAAGCGTTGGGATTTTCAGCTGGGATCTTCTTGGGTTTGGTTGGTGGGAATCGTTGGTCCCCTTGTGTGCGGATCTTGGGGTTTCCGGATTTCCGGTTTGTGCATGGGAGTTGCAGGGGAGTTTTCAGTGGTGTCCGTGTGGTTTTCTGGTTTGTGGTTTGTGGGGTTTTGTAAGGACCAAAAATACCACGACATCCCCTGGTGGGGGGTTGTTCGGATAACGGAAGGGAGGAAAGTACACGCATATGAGGGATAAAAAAAGAGAAAATTTTGGGTTTATAGTGATGATATTGCAAACTAAGTATGCTGTAGCTATAACCCCCGAGCTTTTATTTTATTTTCTTGCGTCTCTCTAACTGTGGATTTCCCAGAGACGAATTTTCCCTTGTTCGTTGCCGACTGCGAGGTAGTTTGAGCCGGGGGAGATGGCGACGGAGGAGATGCGGCCAAGTGGTGTTGAGGAGGTGGGCCAATTTCTGTAGACGGTGCAGGTGGGGAGGTGGACTGTTCGTTTTATGAATTGTTAGGATATTTTTTCTGGTTTTGGTTCATGGGAATGAGGGATGGAAGAGTGATGGGGAGTGTGTACGTACTTAGCCTGAGAGCGTCTCTTTTCCACCGGCTACTCATGACGAATAATTGCCCGTCTGGTGAGAACACAAGATGGCTTGTTGCAGTGACCAACTGCTCAAACGTCTTTGTCGGCTTCGGGTTCCCCGGAATCCCTGCTCCAGCAACGTTCCAGGCCCGCCGCTCATAGATATTCACGATCCCGCTTGAACTTCCTACTGCGACCCACCGATCGCCCCCTAACCCTTCCCGCCCACTCTTGCCCCCTAATGCGATAACTGTTGTTCCCACCGCGCCCTCGTCGTTCCATCGACCCATAAACTTATTCTGTTTGATATCCCACTCCCCAATCTCGCCGCTCTTGCTGGCTATGCACATGCCTTCTCCGTCGGCCCACCATGCAAAGTCCGCGACCCCGCCACGACCCTCAATGCGTGCCTGTGTAACCCACTGCAGAGTTCTTGCGTCAAGCACATTCACCACTCCGCCACCTTTCCGGCTTGATCCCACTAAACCCATCCAACGACCGCAGGGTGAGAGCTTGAAGTTTTCCATGCTTCGCTGCTCATCCTGGTGGCCGTAAATACGACTGATCTTCTCAAAGGACCCAGATTTGAGATCCCAGATGTGGAAATAGCGGCGGCGGCCGGAGAGAAAGATACGATTGCCACTTGGAGAGTCAAAGCATGTAGTGGTGAGAGGAGTGGAGCGGATGTGCATGGATGTTACGAGCGAGTTTGGGTTATGGCTTGAGGGTGATATTTCATTGAGAAAGAGCGTAGAGGCGGGGCCGGATGAGAGGATGAGTGGGTAGCAGGGGTGGAACGACAGGGACGTCACAGCAGACTTCAGACAACTTGTGTCAGTGGTTCGTGCGTGAAAAGCTGTGGTGTATGTAGAAACCTACCGGTTGTGGGATCCCAACATCCTTGGTCCGCTGTATATCAAGTACCTCCGGCCGTAATTCCCTACTCCTAGCTGGGCTAGTTTCCTGATTCCGGGAAAAAGCACTCGCATCTTGTAACAGCCTTGCTAGTGGTTTAGCAGACAGCTCTTCCTCGTCGAGGTCCATATCATCCGCTGAAGATACTTCGTCTGCTGGAGAATGGGCAGATTCCGAGTTTCGTCGTCGCCTTTTCTTCGATAGCTCTTGTGCATGCAAAGCCCATTCAGGGAAAGGGTGTAGACGCTCGTATCTAAGATAGAAACCATAAAATTAGCAGATATAAAATTTGCCTTTGACGATCTAGACTCACTGTCGACGCAGCCTCTCCGTATATACTTTCCCGTTGACTATATCTTCCGCTTCCGTGAGTCTCAGCTTCCGTAGCCGTGGATTTGAAGCCAAGGAGACCATCGTCCTCTCGTCGTCACTGTCCTCCCAGACCGGTGCATTTGCCCCAGTCCGAGCAGCACCAACTCCAAGACCGACCTCTGCTACAACCAGAGCCCCCTCGCTCGTTCCGGATGGTCCAGAGTCAAGGAAAAAAAGCTATTTTAGTGAATTAGCGGCATACGTGAAACAATTGCTCTCCGCTACCTACATCAGCATCGTCAACACCTTCCAAACCTTCGTCATCTCCAGACTCCTTCTCGCTATTGCCGTGAGACTCGTCCTCTGATTGATCATACTCTTCAGAAGCAGGCTCAGAACCATGTCGATTGCGTGACCTCAAGCCCTCCCGAAAGCCAGACTCGTCTCCGAAAACAAGCTTTTCCAATTCGATTTCAGTGGCATCTTTTCCCACGGATGTATCGCTGATTTCGCCATCATTATCACGTGAGGGCTGCTGCGCCTTGTTTCTGGATCGTTGTCTTGCCATTATAATAATTTGGCTGCGCCAAAAAAAATTGTGGAATGCAAGCCGTTACGGATTTGTGCGTTGCGGCTGAAAAATAAACATTTAAAACGCAACCGACTTACCCTTGAACATATTGATTTCCACATGTCCAACAGAATAAGATGCCCAGCGCATGGAAGAGGAAGAGCACACTGATGTCAGAGAGGATATTCATATGATTTAAGACTTTTGTTCACAATAGACTCCACCATTTTAGCCTCTTTCAGACAAAATATTTGCTATCCATAGAGACCATCCAGATCTTTGAATCTGCATTAAAATAACGTAGTCTTAGAGTACACTACACCGGCAACATGCAGCCCAAATACACAATGCAGCCCACGACAATAATCCTCAGCAGTCAAACTAGTATCATCCCAAGCACAGTTAGCCTTGTGCCAGTAGGATAGTAGATAGGCCACAAGCGCACGGATATCTCCCATACGGAAGCGGCTAGGCATTTCAGCCACCCTTCCTACCCAGACGATCCGCAAGTTTCTTCCTCTCCTCTCCAAGCTGTTCAAGGTGAAAGCTTAGCAATGTGCTCGATCAAGTCCTTGAGATGCTACGAAGAAAGGCCACGTACCACTTTCTTAACTCTCTGTAAAGCAGTGGAATCTTTCTCAGCAGCCTTGCAATTCTCCACCTCATAAGGAGGATAAATCATAACTGTATCCAGGACGATAATGCTGGCATCATGCCAACGGCTTGGAAGACTATATTCTCGTGCATCAGCATCATACACCAACAAAAAACACCAGAGCTGTCGTGGAGAATAAAGGAACCTACGTCTTGCTCAAGGCATCGAAGATCTCTTGCGCCTCCCTACTCACGCCTTTGCCAAGCTTCCTTTCGTTTTCCTGAAGCCTTCTCACAGCAGCCTCCTCTCTCTGCTTCGCTGCAACCAGGTTAACATTACTGATCCTAGGGAACGCTGTATCGAAGCTTGACTCCTTAGCATTGCCAGAGTCACCAAGAAAGAGAATTTTGAACGCGCTGATCTGATTAACGGGAATAATATGATAATCGCCTGGTTGGCCGGCAGAATTGGCATTCAAGTTATTACTGGAGGGGGTAGGGGGCGGAGGCGCGGTGTTGATAGCAATGAGATTTGTGATTGAATCGGCCACAAAGAGGACTCCTTCGAGGGTAGTGGAGAGGGTAGTTGTAAGTCTGACGCTATAAGTGATTATATGTATTAGCGAATTATCCTGTGCAAAGAATTCATGCGGCTATTTAGGCGTTTCCCCCACGAGAACCGTTTTACAGACACAGGAAAGCCAGCATCAACGGAAGCTACACTCATCTGGTTTCATATTGCTAAGAAAGGGGAAGCGCAACAGACTCACCGAGCGCCAATTGCTCCAACAAGCGCAGCTTCAAGCGACAGCGGATTAATGTTTCCTACATTTGCTGGAGAGCCAGGGCCAGATGTTTTTCCTCCGACGGTTCCAGATTGACGCTTCAGATCGGCCATCATCGTTCCAACGTTGTCTCGTTATCAAGAGCCTTGGGAATTGGCCATTAGTTCTGGAACGATATCAATATAACTTAGATTTCGCAAAGACCAACGAACCTTTATTAATCGGGCGTTTTCGCCGCGTTCCAGCTACTTCTGCGTAGTCTTCTTAAAGCATGGACAGCTTCGACTCAACGAACTTCAATCCGCTGAAAACAGAACGCACAAAGGAACGACAGGAAGAAGGTACTTAAACTGAATCGAAGTAAAATCAGAATGCAGCTACGGAAGCTCCCACCTCAGCGTTCTTCCTTCGGGTAGTGAAAGAACACCCAACGTCGTGAAGCTGATATGCAATGGATTCTCCAGGATACGCGAGTCGGCGGTCGGTGCTCAAACGCTCTACGCTGCCCAAATTGGGCTAGCGAGTTCCTTCACATCAACTTACGAAAATACTGTGTAACTATACGACCATCTAACTCGATCACCTTGGGCATCACTGCACGTATGGAGGAGGATTACAATTTATTGCTGTCCGTTCTTGGACTATTCTTTTCCTCCTCTCCTACTAAGGGCAATTTCATTTTTATGTTCATTTTTATCTTTTTAGTTCAATTTGGAAGAGACTAGGTTGCCTCTTGCCATCTTCCTAGAGCTTATGCCTGGTAAGTAGAAGCCGAAACATTACCCCCCTTACCGGTCCAATTGACGTGAATATCTTTGCCCTCGGGCATCTTCTCGGTGGCGTATTCTGGCTTGACCCTGAAGGTGTGCGCCCCAAAGTAATCTCTCTGCGCCTGAAGCAAGTTGGCAGGTAGGTCTTTCGCACGGTAACCATCATAGAAGCTAAGAGCCGTGCTGAAAGCAGGAGTGGGGATACCCCAGAGAGCGCCCTTGCTAACAACATCTCTCCAGCCTGGCTGGGCATTGTGGATAGCCTTGTTGAAAAAGTCGTCAAAGAGGAGGTTCTCAAGGTCGGGATTCTTGCGATAGGCAGCGGTAATATCCTTCAAGAAAACGGATCGAATGATGCATCCACCACGCCACATAAGAGCGATCGACGGCTTGTTTAGCTTCCATTTGTAGTCTTTTGCCGCCTAAAAGTAATAGGGCTTATTAGCACAGCGCGAGCTCCCAGATTTAACTCTTGAGTTAAGCAGGGGGCTAGTTCAATTCTTACAGTCTGCATCAGCATGAAGCCCTGAGCATAGGAGATAATCTTTGACGCATAGAGTGCCTGTTCCAGGTTCTCAAGGAATTTGGCTTTGTTTCCCTCGAATTTGGGAGTAGGTCCAGCAAGGACCTTCGCAGCGCGGCCACGCTCGGCCTTAAGGGAACTCAAGCATCTGGCGAAAACAGCCTCGCCGATCAACGTCACAGGCATACCAAGGTCCAACGCGTTGATTGCGGTCCATTTCCCGGTACCCTTCTGGCCAGCAGAATCGAGAATCTTCTCCACGAGGGGCGTACCATCTTCATCGTTGTAGTAGAGGACGTCGCGACTAATTTCGATGAGGAAAGAGTCGAGGACGCCTTTGTTCCACTTAGCGAATACATCTCCGATCTCCTTGTCTTGCATGCCGAGACCGCGCTTCATAATGTCGTAGGCCTAAGGAAAAGTAAGTATTGGCTTGTTCATATGATAAGCTCGAGACAGGAGATACCTCGGAGATCAACTGCATATCGCCGTATTCAATACCGTTGTGTACCATCTTGACGTAGTGGCCAGCACCTTCATCACCGACCCAGTCGCAGCATGGTTCGTCGTCGCTCTTTGCAGCAATAGCTTGGAAGATATCCTTGATGAAAGGCCATGCTTCCTCGTTCCCACCTGGCATCAAGCTTGGGCCGTATCTTGCACCTTCCTCACCACCAGAAACACCAGCGCCAACAAACCTAATCCCCTTCTCTGCGAGATACTTGGAGCGGCGGTTGCTATCCGGAAAGTGGGAGTTCCCACCGTCAATGATAATGTCGCCCTTCTCTACGAACGGGAGTATAGCCTCGATAAAGTCATCCACAGGCTTTCCGGCCATGACCAGAAGCATAACTTTGCGAGGTTTCTTAAGCTTTTTGCAGAGCTCTTCAATAGACCAAGCACCAACGATTGATTTTCCTTTGGCTTCGTTCGCCAGGAAGCGGTCAACCTTTGAAACTGTACGGTTATGTGCCACGACGGTAAAGCCATGGTCTGCGATATTCAAGATCAGATTTTGACCCATGACGGCCAGACCGATCAGGCCGAAATCACCAACAGCCTCGTCATTCATAATGAATTCGTTTTATTTGAACAACGTTTAGGACCTTGAGAGGTAAGGCGTGTGTTTCGAAGAGTTTCTGTGCTGGCTTTAAGCAATTGCGCCGTTGCTGGGAGGGAGTGAGAGAGTTATGGAAGAGTAATTGAATGTTGGAGGTGGGGGAGGCCGCAGGCTTGGTTCGCTTCAGGCCCCAACGGGTATCAGCGACTTTAAGTAATCCTGGTGGAGAGACCCACTAACGTCAGTCTCTTCGGACACGGGCGAGTAACACGACCGCCCTGCGTTTTTTTGCCGCATTCTTTCTCCGTAGGCTGCCAATCAATCGCAATGGCGACTAAGCATGTTTAGGTTAATACGCTCATTGCCGCAGAGTGTCAGGCCTATGACATGTCACGTAGACAAAGAAATAACTCAATTCACGTCAGTTAGTATTCGATTCTGACTCTTATCAATTCCACCTACCTGCTGTGTACTTGAGGATATTTGACGTCACTTTCCTGTTGGGCCGTGAATTCTCCAGCTTACATAATTGGAAAGGTGCCAAGCATCGACCAGCTTCACCTTTTGCAAGGGCATTTCAAACACGACGAACTATTTGCGATACTGCTCAATCTGCTATTATGCAGCTCCTAGCTAAGACGTAAACTAGGACTCTTTGAATCACGGCCGACCGTCTTATCCTGCGACAGGCATATTGCTCTGACGCGACAGGTACGTACCTTGCTTCTCTATCAAGGGTCTGTCGTACAATCTCATTCATCATGTCCTTCCCGCCGCCTCCAGGTCTTAAAGCCTCACAAACAACCTCATCTGCAACGGCACCACCGCACTCATCGCTACCCCCAAGACCACCGCCACCAGCTGGCCCAGTGCCATCATTTAAACCAGCCTTCTCAGCATCCCCATCTTTTTCCGGAGCTCCAGGTACTGCATCTGGAGGATATAATGGCGGCTCAAGCGGCTCTGCGGGATTCGCGGCTTTCAGGCCACGTCAAGTAGCCGGCGGAAACTCAGATTGGAGGGGCCAGAGTCCAACTGTCACAGCACCGCCAACTCCAGCCGCAGGATACGGATTCTCCTCCCAGATAGGATTCACTGGAGCTGGATATGATGCGCAGCAGCAATACCAACAGCCCCAGCAGCAGCACTACTACCAACAACCAGGGCAGGATGCATACACTCAAGTATCTCCTCCTCAGATCCGTAACCCCTTCCCTCTCCCAGGCCAGGACCAGAGCTCTGGCTATGGTCGTGGACAGGGTGGCGGTCGAGATCGATTCCAAGACAGCGGATTGGATCCCGAAATGGAGGCGCAGATCGCACAATGGCAAAGCGCATATGCTGGTAAAGACACTACTGACCAGTCTGCCGGAAGGGGTGGGGGACGAGGCGGTCGTGGACAGGGATTTGAGGGACCTAGCGCTGCAAGTGGTGCCAATGCGGGGCCACTTGGTGGCCGTATGGAGATATCACAGCCTACGCTGAACAGTGCTGCTGTAGCCTCTGCAGTCGACGGTGACTCAGGCATCGCGGCTGTAGTGAGCACCGACGGAAAGCAAAAGACGGTTGTCCGTAGTGGAGGTGGGCAGACATGGGCAGACCCGTCGCTTCTAGAATGGGATCCGGCACACTTTCGTCTCTTTGTAGGCAATCTTGCTGGAGAAGTTACAGACGACTCGCTACTCAAAGCCTTTTCGCGCTATCCATCTGTGCAAAAGGCTCGGGTGGTCAGAGACAAGCGATCTACCAAGAGCAAAGGGTACGGCTTCGTCAGTTTCAGTGATGGTGAAGAGTACTTCCAAGCTGCAAGAGAAATGCAGGGCAAGTATATTGGAAGCCATCCGGTATTGCTGCGAAGGAGTACGACGGAGATTCGGCCAGTCGTCCCTGGTGATAAGAAGGGTGGGAAATATGGCAAAGGGGGGAAGGGTGGTGGCAGCTCGGCGTTGGACGCAAAGTCTGGAGCAGGTGTGCACAAAAAGAAGAATAATAAAACTAAGGGTGGGTTGCATGTGCTTGGTTGAATTTGCAGGATCTATTGTCAGCGGGAGCTTAGTCTTTTAAAAGCGCATCAACGTGAAGTGGTCGCGACTCTAACATTCGTGTAGCACTTTACTGTAAAACACAAAAGGAGTTTGCAAAGAATCTGTACCATCAATCATCGATTGGCTGCATTATATAGGCTGAGGCCTGGAATGGAAAAAGTTTCCACAACCCCTATGAATATGAGCCCCATTAGGTGGGATCACGTGGCGCATATGGTCCGTGCTCGGTTTGTTTACACACCAACTTAGCGACAAATTCGCATCACAACTCACAGCGCAAAACAAACACTACAGCTTGCAACAACGATACATTGACAGCTAGCTGAGTAGGTCCTTTAGTATTAGCCACCCCTCTGTGAAGCCATATGGAGCTTACGAACCATCGTTAGCAGCTAGTTTTCGAAACAGACCGACAGCATCTCGGCTCACCAGCCATGGCCGCGTCGGAGGACTTGATAAATTTTGACATTATTGAGGAGCAGAAAGAGAACATTCAGTCACTCCCTGGAGGGCGGTCAGCTCGCTATCTCGCATCGATGTTCTCTCCTTCAGCGTCTCTGAGCAAAGGAACGCTGTCGCCAACCCCGGGTGAGACGCAGAATCTACACGAAACCATACGCCATGAATATGAGGCTGAACTACTCACGATTTCCGAATCTGATGACCCGTTGGACATCTATGATCGCTACTTCAAATGGACGCTCTATGCATATCCTTCAGCCCAGGCCACACCTCAGTCTCAGCTCCTACCTCTTCTAGAACGCGCTACAAAAGCATTCGTCAAAACCAATCACTACAAGAATGACCCTCGATATCTCAAACTATGGCTCCATTACATCCGCTTTTTTTCTGATTCACCTCGCGAGACATTTGCATTCCTGGCACGACACGGGATTGGTGATGGTCTTGCTCTTTACTATGAGGAGTTTGCAGCATGGCTGGAAACTGCCGGTAGATGGGTTCAAGCAGACGAGATCTATTTACTGGGTATTCAACACGAAGCTCGACCCATGGAGAGACTGGTTCGTAAGTACAACCAGTTTCAGGAACGCTATAACCAACGTCCACAGAGTGATCATGAGCCTTCGTCACCGGCGCTACCAACTGTCCGACCAGCGCTTGCAGCCAAGGTCGACCCTTTCACTGCCTCTGCGCCGGGGCCAACTGACCCTCAGGCTCGGTCAGGCATCGGTGCTGGATCTTCCAGACCTCCACGTCAGAAACTTGCCGTGTTTTCGGACTCAGACGCCCCTGATCCTGCTATTAAACTGGGAGCTGGTGAAGGGCCAAAAGGGTGGGAGAGTATTGGCTCGCTGGCACATAGAAAGAAGGAAAATGAGATGGAGGCTCGTTCTTGGGTGGGAGAGACCTTGAAGATTGGTAAGAAAGTAGGAGGTGGTCCTAAGATGACCGTGTTCAAGGATCAGGTAAGAATCCGCCCCCCTGTGATCGCAGCTGCCCCAGCCACCTTTTAGCCAACTCTCTCCAGACTTTCGCTCTTATGTTTACGAATACAGGACTAATGAACTGGCACACATCTGTTATGTACATTAGTCATCTTCGCAGGTACCAATTCAAAAGATAGAGGCCTCGTTAGACGCAAGGAGCGAATTACATCAACAAGAACAGGTTAACCCAAGGACAGGAAAAGCAGAACGTGTATTTGTGAACCTTGAGGCATGTTATCCAAACCCTGAGGACCCAAGCACCGAGTTGAGCTTTGAGGAATTGAGAGCGATGCAGAGAGGTTGGATGGGTAAGTTCTGGAATAAGGAGAGCAAGAGCCCTGAGAGATGTGGGGATGGCACCGCTAGGGATGGAAATGAAACGTTTGTCTCTGTCATAGACGATTCAGTCCAAACAATCAGAGCGCCTGAACTTCAGGAGGCGATATTAGAGCCAAAACAAGGGATTTTATCTTCCCCGGAGGCTACCATCCCTGACCAACGGGAAACCAAAGCAGTCCCAAATCAAGAGGAATCCCCCAGCGTTCAGTCACCAGAAAATGCACTTCCTGATGAGAATCAACGTTTGGGGGACGATAAATATGGTATTCGGGATAGGGGTCGAGATGGCCATCATGGACGTCCGAGAAAAATTAAGGTGAAGGAAATCAAGGGAGAAACACAGATCAGTTAGTCTCTCTCATCAGGGCAGAGCAGTAGATTAGAGAGGATTCTCTGCAACCATTGCTCCGTTACCTAATACTAAGAGATGTATCTTCTATGATTGCTCAGCGGCTAACTTCGCTACAGTCAAGACTAATCTAGAATCCCCAACGGGTCCAAAGCTAAAGAGAAAAGCGTCTACCGAGCCTACGATGACGTTCCATACTAGAGCTGCCACTGACGAGATCTATAGCATATTCAATCAGCCGCTGGATAACGCAAGAGAGCGAGGTGAAGATGGTGCGGAGGACACAGGTGATGATGACTATGATGACTGCACGAGCGCCGGCGAGAGTACGGGTACTGGATTAATTGAGAGTCGGGCGGCGAGTGAAATCGGGGAAGAAGATGAAATAAAGAGTGTTAGCGAATGGTCTGACTTCACAACGAGGAGGCATATCCCCATGCATGATGACGATAGAGAAGACACCAGTGTCTCCGGTCACGAAGCGGAGGGCCTTGAGATCCTGACGGATGGCATGGCCGCAGTGTCCACTTTAGATGAGCTTATAACCTCTACCTCACCTAAGACAGAACCAGCTCAAGCGAGGATGAAGTTCGTACCAATACCCCCTGAAGACTATGAGCCTCCGGCTCGATTGGGTCGAGAGCACTCGAAGTCTTCTCAGAACCGATTACCGTTCATGACACCAATTGTCGAGAGAACAGAGTCATCTTTGGGTACATCCACACGCAATAACACCCGTAACGAGCGACGGAGTTTTGCAGCTGCAAAAACGCCATCGAGATCCAACGGCCCGAGGCACTCTACTCTCCCTGGCATAGATGATCTGATGAGCAGCCCATTCCAGGAGATGATCGATGATACAGCTACAATCCCAACGAAAATATCACAACCGCCTTTGATGAAACTGACGGATACCAACACCACGACTGTCCCAACAAAAGGGCCAAAGTCGGTGCGTGGAGTAGCTGTAAGCAATGAGATCGTGCCCAAAGGGCCCATTATCAAAGATGCACAGTGTAATCCAGTGGATGATTACATTCGTAATCTCATATTCGAGAACCTGCAGCCGCCAATCTCGTCATATGATGGTTTCTTTGACCGCAGGGACCAAACTTCGGGGAAGAGTGCTGAGATCCGTAAATTCGCAAAGATTGCGGAAAAGAAATGCGGTGACAAGACTACTACCAGTATCATCATGCCGCCAATATTGCGCTTTGAAGGTGCAGATCGAGAATATATGGTGAAAAAAGAGCTTGGGAAGGGAGCTTTTGCACCAGTGTATCTCGTCGAGAATATGGGCATGGACGATGATCTCGAGGATGGAGATGAGCCTGCCGTCATGGGCAAAGGCAAGTTTAGCTATGAAAGGAAGAAACTTGAGGCCGTCAAAATGGAAGACCCACCGACGCAGTGGGAATTTTATATCATGCGGCAAGCCAAACGGAGGCTAGGTGTCTCTCGGGCGGCCGACTCGGTCATCCATGCGTACGAAATGCACTTATTTGCAGATGAGGGGTTCCTTGTCGAGGAGTATCGTGATCAGGGTACCCTCCTAGATCTCGTCAACATTGCCAAGGCAGACACATCCGGATCGGGCGCTATGGACGAGTCCTTGGTGATATTCTTTACCATCGAACTCTTCCGGACCGTAGAAGCACTTCATACAAAGGGCATCCTTCATGGCGACCTCAAAGCTGACAATTGCTTGGTGCGCTTCAGCCCAGTCGCAGACAGCGAGTGGTTCCAGAAATATAGACGTGATGGTACAGGAGGCTGGCATCAGAAGGGCCTGGCGCTCATTGACTTTGGCCGTGGCATCGACATGAAACTATTCGCCCCTACGGTTCAATTCATTGCAGACTGGAAAACCGACGCCCAGGACTGCGCTGAGATGCGTGAGATGCGGCCCTGGACATATCAAGTCGATTACCACGGTCTCGCAGGCATCGTGCACTCAATGCTGTTTGGCAAATATATTGATACGGTTGCGGACCGTGGCAGTCGGATAGGCGGCGGAGCAACCAAGATATACCGCATCCAATCACCACTGAAGAGGTACTGGCAGCAGGAGATCTGGAACGCTGTGTTTGACATGTTGCTAAATCCGCTGCAGCATGTCGAGAAGGAAGAGAAGGGCGTCATGCCTGTCGTGAAGAGTATGAGACTTGTGAGAGAAGAGATGGAGGAGTGGTTGGAGGGGAATTGCGAGAAGGGTGCTGGGTTGAAGAATTTGATTAAGAGAATGGAAGGTGCGATTAGGGAGAGGATTCGAAGATGATGAGGTGTTTGTCTGCATTCTTTCCTCTTCCTCTTCTCATTCTGTGCTATTGCATTTGCCTTTTACGGGGCGTTTTTGTGTACATTGTCAGCACATGAAACCATGGAAAGGAGGTTTTCGGGGATCGGAGATGTTTCTATTTTCTCTGGAAATTTATGGGGGATAAACACTGCTACTGCAGGAAATGAGAGTATGATTGATGAGTGTTTATCAGCTGAGTCTTGCGAGAGAGGGAGAAAGTCTTCGGTGAAATCGAGAGCTGTGTGTGTATGTATGTACAAGGTCAGGACATGCCAAGCCCGCTGATCGATCCTCCCCATCTGAATGCGTGAGGGAAATCAAGACGAGTCGGCGTTGAGTTGACGTCCTGACCATGTGTTTTGATGGGTGGATGTTATCAGTAACGGCCGCATGGTTTGGCAGCACAATTTCAGGGTTCGCTTGATATTCAATGCTGGGATATTTGCTGAGATACCACGTTTGTCTCCAGAGTAATATCTAAGAATAGAGGCAGTATCTATATCGCCTCCTCAAGTATATAGTGCAACGAGTCCAGTAGCACTTCAAGCGGTAGGGTGCTCTTAGAGTATGAACTCAAAGAAGTCTAATGAACTACCGGCCGGTAGCGCTTCAAGTGGCGAGGTGCTCCTGAGAACATGAGGATAACATGTCCAACGACTCAGAATTGTAGTATTTCGGTAAATAATCCTGAAAATTGTAGTATCTCAATAAAGGTTCCTTCAAAGCTTATTTAGAGACGCCAGAAATAAGACGCTCGCCAAAAGTCATCTCTTGACCGCAACTATCGCCCGCAAACTCTGGGGCCTCGGCGAACGACGAGGCAGACAGATAGGCAAGCAGGAAGAAACCGCCGTCAAGTCAACTCGCGAACAAGTCCTCAGTTTTTGCGTCGTAACAGGAAGGAGGAAGATCGAGAGAGGCTAAGAGTTTGGTGGTTCTCAGCCTCAGCCTTGTTGTGACAGGAATATCTCAGGGAACTTATCTGGGTGCAGGGATCGTCTCATCAGAAGAGCTTCGTAACGCTACACATAGGACTACCCCGCCACCCCGTTTTCTCCGCATACACACCATCGCCCATTGGAGTGTATAACCAGAGCCCGTCGCACCGAGTTGCGAACATTCTCTCCCACCCTAACAAGATCACGCAAATATGCTCAAACCTAAGAGCCCTCAGCCCGCAGTGGGCGGCCTTGTGACCCCCCAAGACAACAAGAAGAAGCGATTCTCGTTCACTTCTTCCGTCAAATCGTCAGGCTTGTCGTCTGCTCCTCCACCCGAGTACACCGAAAGGGATGTCACGGCTGATTTGGCAAACCTCGATCTCTCTACATCCGAATCTCCCACGGTGGATCAATGTATTGCGCATTTGAAGCTCCTGGAGGCTTTCCACACGCTCCGACAAGACGTGAGCAAAACAGATGGACTGTTCGGTATCTATGACGAACTTGCGTCGTTGAAGCCTGAGAAGAAGTATGAGGAGGAGCTTTTGAAGGTCTATGAGAAGAGATGGGCTATTTATGTTGCCAGAGCTGCTGATCGGTTCGAGACTTGGTGGACGGCTTGTGTACCGAGTAGGACTAATGGGAAAGCTGGAAAGTGGCTTATTCAGAATGACTTAGCTGGGAGTGCGGGATATGAGTTTGCTAAGCTTCCGAAGGGTGGCGTTCCTATTGAGTTCACAGCGGATAATTTGCCTCCCCTAGGTATGTTCCATGCAACTCCCTTTGGCTATTAGGAATGCTAAGATGGGATTAACGCTTAGACGTCTTGATGGTGTGGCATTCTTACATGCTCAACCCGAGATGCTTCCTCGAAGACTGCCTTAGATATGGCAAGATGGACTTTTGGGCCACGGGGATGCCCTGGGCGGCCATCGCTCCTCTTATCGATGGCCTGTCGTTCGCCTACGGGCCTTCTGAGCGTGCCGTCTCACACTTTGAGTCAAGGACTCATCTGGCATGGGACAATCTCAATGATCCCACGAAGAAGGAAGTTATCTGTCCAAATTGCCGCGCTCCTGTTGATGTCCCTTGGACGACCTGCACGGACGGAAATGTCACCACTGACATTGAATCATATTTCGCAGCTGGAAATGGGTATGCGGAGAAAGAATTCCGCTTCCCGTGTTCCAAGTGTCAATTAACGCTTCGCCACGAGCTTTATCGTGTGATAAAGTTCAAGAGGGATGTCCAACGATTGCTTATCGACGACTGTCCAATGCCAGGCACAGTACTCTCGGTCACCGGCAAGGCGGAAGCTATCAACCATGTGAGCATCGCGATGAGTGAAATGCTCTTCCCCAATCGTTTGATGATATTGGTCACGAAACATTCTATCCTGGCACTTGCGGATGCAAAGTGGAAGGCAGAGGATGTGTCGATGGATGATGTCAAGAAAATCGTGGAAGATGCCATCAAGGATAAAGCAAATGTCCGAAAGACCAACCCAAAGGTCTCTCATGTGGTGCCGAAGGAATCGAGGATCGCGATAAGACGCATGATGTCTCGCTACTGGAACAATCACTCGGTCTTTGCCTTGGATCTTGTGGGGGCGGTGATCCGTCAGGGTTCTTTCATCGAGAAGATGGATTCTATCGACTGGTATCACTCGCCTGTTGTCGGTGCGACTGCGAAGCGCCTGATTGAGAAGTACCACCGATTCTTCAATATCATGAAAGACAACCCAGGCAAGATTGTCGTTCCTACGCTTGACGTCGATCTTGCCTGGCACACTCAGCAACTGAATCCAAAGGCCTACTACGAATACTCTGTGGACAAGACAGGGATTTTCATCGACCACGATGACAAGATCGACGAGGGCAAGTTGTCTGAAGCCTTCGAATGGACCTCCAAGACATATCAGCGGATGTACAACCAGGCGTACTCCGAATGCACCTGCTGGTACTGCGAATCCATCCGTGCATCCCACGACTCTGGCCTCTCCCGACTCTATTCTAGCGTCAGAGCAGTCGAGCGCTCCATAGACGATGCCGGATACCCCTCCGACATCCGCTCCAGCCCTCACATTTCCTCACACAACGCCGTGCGTTCCGAACAAACCGACCCTATCAAACAAGTCAAAGCCCTCGACATCGCCTACGAAAAAGCATGCAAACGTGCCCGCAAGAGGGGCATGAAGGAACCCGAACGTGGCGATTACACGTACATGTACTACTCGGGCTACGGGTACCCAATGTACATCCCCTTTTACGCGCCGTACATGGCGGACCCTTGCATCACCGGTGGTTTCTACGCTGCCGATCCATCATATATGGTCACGACTGCGGGTGCGTCGGGGAATTGTGCCTCAGGCACTTGTGGCGGAGCGGTTGCGGCGGGTGGGTGTGGGGGTGGGAGCTGTGGTGGTGGGTGTGGGAGTGGTGGGTGTGGGGGCGGTGGAGGCGGAGGTTTTGGGTCTTGCGGTGGTGGAGGTGGATGTGGTGGTGGGGGTGGATGTGGAGGTGGAGGTTGTTAGGGGTTGGGTTTTTAGCGTTTTCATTGGGAATTGTTGTTAGGATTTAGCTGTCTTGTTCGCGGTCTTTTCCCTCTTCCGGGTGCATCTAGGTTCTCGTGTACATCTTATCTCCTACACTTTTTCATAATTCTTGACGTTGTTCCCATCATTTCAAGTCGGTCCCACAGCGATGGATATTACACAAGACATTGAGCTACGACCGCAGTATCTTAGGAGTCGCTATGAATGACGGTGATTCATCCATCATCAAAGCTACCGGGATTTACCACCGTACCAAAGCTTATATTTCTCTTATATTTCTTTTTCGGATCAGCCCCCTCTCTCTCATCGATCCACGCCCAAGTGAACGGGACATCATGTTTGCTTTTGCAGCCACCATGCGTGCTGCGCTGTTCAAGGACCAAGTTGCAAAGAAAGGTATGGCTATACAACGGGGAAATAAGTATCTCTCAAGGCAAATTAAGTTCTAGACAGGACTGGTGCAAGCCTATGCATTCAGTACGATGTAGATAATTAACTACTCTATAAGAGGACTACAGTTGCCCAAAGTTTAGTTTCAGCTTGGGCATCCATTCAATTCTCGCTTCGGAAAAATTCATTGAGATTTGAACAATAACAGGCTCCAAACAATTTACTTCCTTACATTTTCCCGGTATCAGATCAAATGATGAAGCTAAGTAAGCTGCTATGTTGCTACAGACCTTATAAGTCCGAATCTTTTACGCTTGAACGGGATCGGAATCGGGACGATGCGGGTGGGTTTAAAAATATGGTGATGGGGAATGCTGCGGGTACACGTGAGGAACGTGAGGTTGCGGAGACGGCTCTTGCTGTTACGATGATGTCTCCGGGTGCTCAGATGATGGTGGAGAGAGCTACGCTGGTAAGTAGAGCTGGCCTGAGTAAAAGCAAGCGTGTGGATTGTTGACCTTATTCTATTCGCTGGTGTAGCGGGATACGATTGAGGTAAGTAGAGCTGGCCTGAGTAAAAGCAAGCGTGTGGATTGCTGACTTTATTTTGTTCGCTGGTGTAGCGGAATTATATAGTAAGTAGAGCTGGCCCGAGTAAAGCAAGCGTGTGGATTGCTGATTTTATTTTGTTTGCTGGCATAGAATGCCGATGATCACTGGTCCTATGTCATAGACAATAATTTCGCCGGGGGATTTTTACGAATTAACCAGCCGGATATACTACCTCAACAACCAGCCTTATGGGAATTGTGTGCGGACTGTAGCAAAATATCGTCTCAGGATTTCCGCCGTAACGTTAGGTCCTCTCAGCTGAGCAAAACTGCAGAATCCTGTGGACTCTGCAAAATGCTCTTGCATTGCTTAGACTTAGATCAGTCTAGCACAAATGATCAGACTAGCGCAAACGATCAGAAAGCCATTGAGCTCTTCAGAGAGGGCTCGATGTTGAGAATGACGGGTCATGAACACCCTGTTCTTAGAATATGTATCGGTCTAGGTACGTAAACACACACTTAAACTCATTGGAAGTGGGAGAATGAAGAAAATGCTACACTGCAGGAAAACTTACGTCCAATTTTACGGATAGGATCTGAAGCAGCTCCTGCTGATATCCAAGTCGGATTTCCGATATTACCCAAAGCGGAGGATTCGATCCATTTCAAGCTAATTCGCAAATGGCTTCGAGTTTGTAACGAAGATCATCCGGACTGTCACCATAGATCTAAGAGTTTACTACCTACAAGAGTCCTTGATGTGGGAGATCACAAGAACCCCAATTCACTGCCTTCACCCCACGAACGGAGACGAACGAGAAGAAAGGTACATTGTTTTGTCTCATTGCTGGGGCAAGCTTAAAGACAGCGAGAAATTGTGCACTTTTGGCTGTAATATCGATTCCCTATGTGAACGCATCGACTTCGGTAGACTACCAAGGACATTTCAAGATGCTGTCACAGTCACTCGAGAGCTCGGTGAACAATTCCTCTGGATTGACTCGATTTGCATAATTCAGCATCATGAAAATTGCTCTGACGAATGCAACAAAAGGAGTGACTGGGATACTGAGTCCAAGAACATGGAAACAGTCTTCAGTTCGGCCTATTGTACGATTGCTGCTACCTCCGCTGAAAATTCCACCAAAGGATTTCTCAGTCCACGGTCACCAAGACAGTGTGTGAAGGTCCCAAGTGCCTTCGACACCCCACTCCATATTTGCGAAAATATCGACAATTTTCATCACGACGTGGAGAAAGGAAACTTAAGTCAACGGGGCTGGGTGTTACAGGAAAGAGCCTTATCACGTCGGACAATCCATTTCGCTAAAGAGCAAACCTATTGGGAATGTGGTGAGGGGGTCCACTGTGAAAACCTCATCAAAATGCGCAAGTAAGTCCATCGAGCCCGATTATAATTCCACTAGGATCCAAAAATCTTCCCCAAAGCCTTTGTATATCTACATTCTCATTATATAAAAGACGATTTCGACTACCTTGAAGGTTTAGTGAGCGATTAGATATATCTGACTTTTTGTCCTCAGTCCGACAGGAAGTATACTCAGCGATCCCGAGTTTCCGAAATCTGTTTCTAGTAGGGTCGACAAGAACAAAGTCCGTCTCTATGAGAACTTCTTTGAGATGTATTCGAAGCTTGCCCTTTCATATCCTACCGACAGGCCCGTTGCAATCTCTGGACTGCAGAGCAGATTCTCAAGCTCTTTCAGCACTAAATGCAAATACGGCATTTTCCAGTGTTTCCTACATCGGAGCATCCTTTGGCAACGGTCTCAGAAGAAGAGGGTGAACCGGATATCATCTCCGGATGTGCCACCCCCGAAGGTGCCATCGTGGTCCTGGATGGCATATGAAGGAGAGATTAGTTATATCGATATTCCATTTGAATGGGTACAATGGAGTGACGCCGTCAAATTCGACAGCGAACTTGAACTACAAGCTCCGGTGAGAGACTTCTTACATTGTACGATCGTACGACATCCGGATAATACAGGATGCGCTATATTTGCTGAAGAAGGGGGCTTTAGAGGGTGGTTGAAGTTCGATGGGGAGGACATAGTCTATGGGGGGGACATAGCCGATGGGGGGGGAGGACATAGTAGATATGCGAAATCTAAAATGCGTTGTCGTTGGAAGGGCACACAAAGGGAAAAAAGCTGAGAAAATTCATTTTGTATTGGTTGTTACGAAGAGTCTCGAGGGTTATGAAAGAGTCGGGGTGGGTGCTCTCCAAAGGAGACACATTTCGTTTGAGGGAGAGGAGTTTGGGTCGCGAATCATTTGACGTTGTTTGTTGTTACGAACTCCATAAGGCCTTAGGCTCGATTGATTTGATTTGATTTGATTCATTCCTATTGGCCGTTCGGGGCCTCTGGCCCTATGTAGCCCCTCCCATAGACGAAAGCGGCATTTGCTGACCTCAAAATTGGGAACAAAGATCACGGAGTACATTCGTTTTGATGTTAATGACGGCAACACAAGAATAGTGTCAAAGAGGGCCCCATATATGCAAACCGATCCGCTCTCCTGCCTGGGATAACCTAACTAGTAGTGGGGGAGCAGAAGGGAGCAAAAGGGAGCCGCAGCGGGGCGCAGCAACCAGCGAGCATGGGGTAGCTATCCCTTGAACCGCGCCAAGCATCGCGAACTGCCTATTTGGTCCACTTGGGTGGCTATCTCTCGATTGATGCAGCGTAGTCAGTAAGAAACCAAAGGTCACAAATGAAAATCTGCAAAGGAAGGGAAGACGTTGAATCGATCAAGATCAAAGATGGATGTTTTGGTAAACCCCAAGTTCGATCCCGGAAAGCAATCGCTGTCAGATATCGGTGAACTACTATGTACCAAAACCATCAGACCTCCTATCTTTATTGCAAAGCTTTTGGTTTAGGCACACCTCTTCACGAAGCAGCCAAAGTTGGCGCGTATGATGTGGTCCAGATGTTGTTGGAAAAGGGCGCCGATCCTTTGATAACGGACTCCAGAGGGAAGCTGGCTTTGCAGCGTGCTGAATATCGAGGTTATACTGATATAGTGGAGCTCCTCCACCCTCTCTCAGTTCCTCCGTCGCTTCCATGTCATGCTTTAACTAATGGGAATCAGATCGATGTGGTTTGAATGGAGTTAGCTGCAATGGAAGCAGGACCGTTTTGGGAGGGAATCTTTTTGTTAACAGGGGTTGTTACTGGAGCAGTGAGAAACCGAAAACCAACTCTACCTGGTGTTGCCTTTCCAGAGATAAGAATTAAAGTATCGATGTCATCCAGCATTTCTCTCTTCCAACTGTATCAATAGCATAGTTCCTTGAGCAGTTCCACCAGCTCCTCCAGATACTAACGAGATGGGTCTGAAAGGAAGACATTTGGATAAAAGCCTCCCATCGACGTAAAGCAGATAAGCGTGCCTAGCTCATGCGCATCGTCGCACATCTGTTTAAGGTTAGTCAATCGAACCATTTGACAGCCGTTCAGAGATTTATTGTATATGTACAGACCACCGGCAGTAACCCACCCACTAGACAAGTGACCTAAAGACTGGATCCTGTAGAGAAATCCGTAGCAAGCTTACTACCTAATCCATGCTAACGTCGACTACTTCATATCCAAAGAGCCCTCCTGGGATGCTCTGTTGAAAATCGCTGATATGTAGCCCACCATCAGCATTGCCTGAAGCTTCACCGCCACTCCTTCTGAATACGTAAGGTGACGATGTTGGGGTTTGTAACGCTGAAGCGAGTAAGGTCAGTCCCAAGAACTGCATTATCAATGGAAGGTTGTCCACAACAGAGAGCACATTGGATTTGTGCACAATGTTGTTTTCGATCATCACGAATTGCCAACTTAACCAGTTCGTAATCAATCCGTATACGTTATGGTTTCGTTTTAGTTGACGTTGGCGCGTACGGTACGTCATTGCCATATAGGTAAGTAATTGAGGGAAAGCTTCGTCAAGGCCTTTCTGGGTATTTTTTAATTCCGTCACAAATAATGGTGCAGAAAGAGGAGTCGGTTCGTTGTTTCCTCCGTCATAACCAACTGCTAGATCAAAACGCTCTCCAATGCTGCGAACGGAGCCATCGTATTGCAGTTTGTAAGTTGCGGCGTATTCGGAGAAAATTTTTAAAGGTTTTCGAGGGAAGGTTTGAGGGTCTCCTTCCGGCGTTATTGGGCGAGTCCTTAGATCCGGAGGCTCTAGAGTGCTGAGAGTTGGCCAGAAACATCATCACGCACTAGGTCATTCTCTAACTTGAAGTATTCAAATACTTCATTTTCCGTAAGTCTCGAAGCTGTTTCCGAAGGCTGTATATTTGTTGAATTAGTATAGTTCTAGCTTCCAATCGTTGTATTCAGACTGTCACATACGACATTCCCACCCTGCAGAGCCCGCATTTCTTGAACAGCTTTATCTAGTTCTTGAACAAACGTCTCATATGCAGCAGGGTTCTTGCTACCCCTAGTTTGTTCCAACCGTTCCGCAAGTACCTCCAGGGATATACCACCCAGCTCGCGCGGGCACAGGGCGGCGTCGCTCACCCGCCAAATTGGGGTGAGGTCGGGGCGCATTTTTATAACCTTGGCACTTGTTACTTCATATTAGTACGTTACTACGTCCCTTCCTTAATCTTTCAAGTCCGCACGCTCATATTCCCAACACATCGACTATAACTTAAAGCGCTGGCTCGACTTACGGTCGCGATCTATCCTTATTCCTCCCGTTGAATGCCTTTTGCTTTACAATCCTCTCTGAGTCGCAACCCATCGCTATGGCCGTCCTCTCTGATTCGGACATCATCGCAAGCAACCATATCGAAGAAAGACTGGATATATTTTACCATTCCTTCAAATCGATGTGTAATGGCTTGGATATCTCCGAATTTCAAGATATATCAAAGCAGGTTGTACTTTTGATAGAAGCTGCTAGTGCTGGTAGGACTCAGAATGTCCGTAGTCTGCTTTTGAGCTAACGC